>OY982560.1:3240306-3457798 GCA_963859945.1 Euplagia quadripunctaria | reverse complement strand
CAAAGTCTCTCTTTAGGCTTAAGGGTTCAATACCGCTTGTAAGTTTGGGATCGTTGACGATTCTCACAGCACGTCTTTGGACCGAGTCAAGAATCCCAAGCTGGCATCCAGGTATGGCCCCTGCTCAGAGATGATTTGGATGGCAGCTTGGCCTTGCTTGCCAAGTGATTACGACACTGGATGTCGCTGGAAATGTCGACACCAAGAATCCCAATACTCTTTGGGGTGGTGAGGGCTGTGTTTTGGAACTTTGGAGTCACAGGAAATGGGGATTTTTTAGCGGTGAACTTGTGTTTTCATGGGATTGGACAGGTCCTGGTTTTTCTGACCCCATTCAGAGACCCGACTAGATTACTCGCGATCTTGGACACAAGTTGTTGGCGATTGTCTAACACAATGGAACGAGGAATGTTGGCACGGCCCGTGTAATAAGCATCCCTCACGTGGGAGATAGGGGAGCCTGGGCAGATATCACGTAATTTTTTTCCGCAAGAAACGGTTTAAAATTGCGAGAAAATTTGGTTAAATTAAATAAGAAATGTTTCCCCACTAGAATAGTATATAATGTAAAATGTAAATAGTATAATAATGTAAAGTACTAGGGAGACTCTCCCTACTACTTTACATGGTGAAGTAAGTGGTACTACAACCGCAGTTGCTCCTACTACAATTTATTTTCCGTGAACGTATGCATTTTGAAAAATCTCACGTGAGATTAGGGGAGGGGGAAGGGGGTCGAGCAAAATCTCACGATGTCTCACCAGGGGAAGGGGGGGGGGGGGGTCGAAAAATCGCCAAAATCACCTCACGTAATTAATGGATGCCCCCTGACACCCCTAATGTTCGACTCAATAAGCTTTCTTTAATTAGAAATATTACTCTGTTTCAGAATACATTACTGTTAAACCCAAGTAGGTAAAACGTATTTTGTGTGGTTTATGACTAAATATATTGTAATTTTTTTTTTATCTTGTAACTATCATTGTGTGGTTGTTTTTATTGATATGATCACCAGCATATAGCGTACCAGAATTCCCATATGGCTTTGTCCTGTACCTTACTGGGCTTCGAGGTAATGTTTTCTGATGAGTACTAGAAGACCATTACAGTAGACAGTCCTATGACAGTGTGGTCAGTTATGGTACTCGAATCTATCAAAGACGACATTAGAAATCGCACTGGGTAATTAGTACCTACATTTTTTTTATGCTATGAAATAATTTCACTAAATGAGTAATAGTTATTAGTTTTACTTTTAATTATTTTACTTTTGACAATTTTTATTGTTAATTTTCATAATACAGGGTGCATTTCAAAAAGGAACCCTTACTTAAAATCACTGAAAGGGCATCACATGAACTTTACAAGTTCCACTTGGTTTTATAAAAATTGAGGTAAAAATACCTGGAAATTCAAACGGTCATAACTTGTAAAAGGATAGTTTTTTCAATTTTTTTATTGTAACTGTATGCTAGAGTCATGCCCTTTCAGTGATTTAAATAAGTGTTCTATTTTCAAATACACCCTGTATAATGAACTATTAAATGTTTTGACGAATCAAACTTTGTAATATATTTACTAACAAATAATTGTCAACATAAAGATAAATATACCGTCTCACGCACTGGTAGAAGACATTTAAATATCTGGCAGTGTTGCTCGAAACTGTTCCACCACCACAAGAGCAAAAACGTCTTCTGAAATACATATTTCTTAAACTAAGTAGAGTATATAAAGTTCTTGGAGGAGACATTTGGATCCCAGTAAGGGTTCCTTCTTCGTCTTCCACAACTTCAGTAATAAAAAGATAGAAAGCGTATTGTCGTATGCTCAGGGGCGAGCTGGTAGCGAGAAAGATGGATCTGTTTCTAAGGAATAAATTACTACAATAATCGTATTAAAAAATTAATATATCTTGCGGTTCCGTGCTTGAGCACTATATTTTCTATATTTTCAAATAAACTTGTTCTAAACTTGGAATATGAGTAAGGGGCCGCCAGACAGACATAACGCGGCAAAGAGTTTCTTAATCCGTCATCAGAGTTTGCAAGCGGGCGCGTGTAGTCCGTTATTACAGTATATATCCAAGGACGAATGCTTTGCAGCCCAAGAAATGGACATTTGGGGATTAGCCATTCGGAAAATTAGATAAACGGGCATTAGACATTTGGGAATCCTTCTCCGCACCTTTTCCCAACTAAGTTGGGGTCGGCTTTCAGTCTAACTACGATACCGTGAAGCGACTGCCATCAGACCTCCACAACCCAAGTACTAGGCGATATCGAAGTTCTGTAGTTAGACCAGGTTGTCCGACTTTTTAGGGCTCCAACTACCCGTAAGGAATGCCATCGATGTTCGTATTAAATTTTGAAAATGGACGGTTTTAAAATAAAAAATTAAGGAATTGAATTTGTTTTTTTAAGTTATTAGTCATTTGGGAAATTTGAGATTTGGGAAGTTATACATTTTGGAAACTATACATTTCGGGAAATTATATGTATGTATATCATCATATCATTTCAGACATACAAGTTTAAGTTATCAATACATTTTAACCCTATTACAGTTACACATTCACCGACCTAGCGCAGATGGTATGCTCGGTGAGAACCGCTCGTGACGTAGACAACGATTCCTCCTCCTCATCAGATTACGAAGAAGACCAGCGACATTTTGAAGGGTATGCTTCGGAGCCCAGCGC
Organism: Euplagia quadripunctaria; assembly: GCA_963859945.1. NCBI lineage: Eukaryota > Metazoa > Arthropoda > Insecta > Lepidoptera > Erebidae > Euplagia > Euplagia quadripunctaria. The sequence goes on along the minus strand of OY982560.1, from coordinate 3,455,097 downwards.
AGGAATACTTGAGGTAAATTTTTCTAAGTTCACGGTCTATTAGTGGTTAACAAGTCGTCTAAACTAATATTAAACAGAGAATGATTTGATTTTTTGTATGTTTGTTTGTAATGGATAAACTCAAAATCTGCTGAACCGATTTAAAAAATCTTTTACCTTTAGAACAGCTACATTATCAGCATGTAACATAGGCTTATTTGAAAAAAAATTAGAGATCCCTACGAAATTTGCAATAATGTAACCCAAGGTATCGAAAAGTAATTATTTGGCGTGTGCTGTGAAAACTATTAACGATACGTAAAATAATGTACTATGTATAGGTTTACTAGCAACGCGCCCCGGCTTCGCACAGGTAGCAAAGCATGTATTGATTTTGCCGACATCTTCAACAATCGTCGTCATATTTCAGCCGTTGAAACCTTCCTCATGAATAACTTCATTTATAAGTGAAAACCGTATGAAAATCCGTTCGTTAGTAATTGAGTTTATCGCGAACAGACAGACAGAGAGACGCGGAGGGGGACTTTGTTTTATAATATGTAGTGATAGTACTCATCATTACCCACAAAAAGAGCGCGTGGCTATTTCTGTAAATATTATAGTTAAGTCACAATAACGGCTTTTTGTTCAAATTAGTCAAAACACGGGTAGAATCGAAAGACATTCGTATCATGATAATGCTTGATGACATTCGTATTATGATGTTAATACTCAGCCAACTAAATAGTTTCATAATCAAGACTGAATTAGTACATGAAAATTCTTATATAAATTATTTGACTCGAATCTTACGTTAGGAAGTTTCATCAACCAATAGCACTGCGTTACCGGTATAACCAGTCAAAATAGTGTCTATTAACTTGTTTTTATTAAATAGTGAACTGTGTTATCATCTATTATAGTTTGTCCCTATTTTTAATAAAATACATAAGAGTTTTTGATGTGGCGACAACAATAGTTTTTATTATTTTAAACTTTAAAACGCTCTATATAAAATACAGCGACTGCGGTGTCTTTCGAACTCCAGGCGAAAAGTACCGACTAATTTATATGTCTATCCATCTACCTGTGCGATGATTTTAATAATTCTTTCACTATGAGAAAGCTACATTATCCAGAAGTAACATAGGTTATTTTTTATCTCGATATCCCCATGGAATCGGGATCTACACTTGGGAATTAGTATTTATATTCTGTAGTTCACGCGGACGACGTCGCGGGCAAAATAAAATCCATAATAAATTGACAGTGACGACTAAAAATACCTTAATTTGTTAAATCTGTAAGCCGTGGATTTGGACTATGATATATTTCATGATAAAGTAACCACTCTAAATTGCACTCTGAGCGGGACGTTAATAAGGCATATAGTTGTTTCCTACGTTGTAAATAATCGTTTGATTATTTTCTTCAGTATTTTATTGTATAAGGCCTAAAACACGTCGGTACTTCATATATGGAAAATACAGAATTTACTTCTTTTAAGGTAGCAATGGTAGATAAATATTACAGTAATACATTTCCTTTTACTTACTATTCTTAAACGTCATGTAGCCGTTTCCCTGCGTTTATGGTCACTGCCACGCTGCTAAGTGTCGTAGCGTGATGTCAAATAACCTATAAACAATGAGTACTCTATCGTTTAAAAAAACAAACAAAATAACTCTTATGATAATCACCAGGTCGATATACCTATTGTCATTTTACAAGCTTAGATTCAATATTTTTCACTTGTGTTTTGCTACCTTATATACCAATGTGAATTTGGCCATTGTAATAACTAACCTTTATGCAGAGTGAAATGTTATCTTTCTGTGTATATTATCTTCAGAAACTAATAGCCTGCAGAATAATATAAGCCTAAAAGTGATTTTTCATGATCCTTTGTAAAAAATTAATAAAATTGTAATTCAGGATATATGTTTCAAGTGTACAATGTAGTGTGTGAAGTGGTTGCTCTCCGTTACCAATCTAGATATGATTTTGGATTGGCTGGACAAGCAACAGACAGTTTTTTATATATTAGTGCCGTAATACCCGGATATTCTCACAAAGTATATACGAAAAAAAACGATTATGTAGAAAATACAAAAAATGTGAAAACACGAACGAACTTTGAGCTCCACGTGGAGACTTTAACGGAGTTGTTAGTGTTTTTTTTTATGTTAAGGACACATTCACATTTTATTTATGATTGATATAATTAATATAAGCTGTATAGGAAAAAAATATGCTCTTTTCATATATTAGAATATTTAAAAAAATCGGAACTATTAACGAAATATTGTGTTAATGTCAGTCGTCGTATAATAATTAATAATTAGAATAAACCTCCGAGTGAATCCTTTAGATTTTTTTATAACTATGACGTAAAGAATTCATTAATTTAAATAGGTACCTATACAGGATGTATCTGACAATGGAACACTTATTTAAATGACTCTAACTGCCTACTATCCGATTAAAAGTTATGCTCGTTTGAATTTGAATGACTGCACGGATGGCGCAATGGTTTAAGTGGTCACCTCACCACTCCGCCGCGCCAGTGTTGTGGGTTCAAATCCCACACCGGACAAAAAATTGTATAATATACAAATAGTTGTCTCGAGTCTGGGTGTCCTTTGTGTTCGTTATTTGAATGATTGTGAAGCCCCCTGCGACACAGGAATATACATAATGCAGGAGTAGTACTTTAAAAAAAAAATCAGGTATTATTTATTAGCCCCGTTTTTCATAAAAGCAGGTGGAATGTGTAAAGTTAAAGATTTTAAATCATAAATGTTAAAAAAAAAAAAACTATCCGTTTAAAAAACGGTCGTAAATTTTAAACGGATAGTTTTTTCAAAAAATCTTTTTGTAGCTGCATGCTAGAGTCATGCCCTGTCAGTGATTTAAGTAAGTGTTCAATTACCATAAACACCCTGTATATACGCAACAAAATATTTGTTTTAATAACTTAGTAGTTACCCTAGCAGGGTAAAACGCTTAATATCTGGGTATTACGGCAAATTCCCTAGAGCTGTAAGTGCTGAAGCTATCGTATATACTTCAGATGTCTTCAAGCGTCGAGGACGGCGCCGCGTGGATCAGTGATACGGAATTGGTGGGCACATATTGAGCACCGCACTCTGTAGATATGGTTTAGACTTTTTTTAAATTTTTTTTTTGTATCGTTCCGTTTCGGTGGGAATGGGAGCTTTGTATATATGTATATTTTTAAGGTTTGCATGTGATTCGTTTCATGACCGCTTTTTAGGTGAGCTTGGACCAACACACATCGTAGTACGCTTGATTTTTTTTTCAGCTGTTTAACACGGCGGTACAACTTATAGGTGGAGCATTCCATGCCAAATCGTCCGATGTTTTGGTATTTTTTAGTACCCCTCAAAAGAGGCTTCCTGGTAAATTTTGAGATTTATTTGATCGCTGGTTCAAAAAATATCGAATTTTCCAAAAACCGCTCTTTTTTTCGGTTTTTGGTCATAACTTACTTAATAATGGTCGAAATTCAATTTTGAGGGGAAGCCTCTTTTAAGGGGTACTAAAAATACCAAAAAATTAAGAAAATCAAAAATAAAATTTTTTGAAACCGTCCGTTTGTGGAATGCCCCAGGTATATCATTCTTCATACAATTTCGAATTTTATTGATCACAAGGATTATGTGTAGGTATCTTTAGTATCCGTAGTGTTGATAGACAGATACTTAAGCTATTTTAATGCATTTTTTTTTAGTTTTAGAGGGAGCTGCAAGGGTAAAATAAGTTTTGTGTTTAACCTAAAATTTAAACTGTTGATACCGAAAATGGTGTTTGTCTAGCTAAAATCCTAATTGTAATGTAAATGTATCTATTTTACAATTAAACATTGTTTTAAACAATTGCAAATTCAACATTAAAAATAATATTTAATATTCGAAAACTAAAATCAATCTACACATTGAGTACATTAAAATACTATTATTCCTTTTTTTGTAAAATCACATTGTTGCCATAATTTGGCACAACTTTCAAAAGCATTCTATTATGCGGTGCCAACCGAGATTGGAAATATGGCATGATTGGCATAAAAAAAATGCCTACCTTTTTGAAGTAGGTGTATGACTTTAAACTGTCAATTGTTGTGTCCGTTAAGGCCTTGTTTGTGTATTGTCATTTTTATATACCTAAATAAATTAAATCCCTAGGGCTGGAGTTATCATTAAAATCATTTGTGCAAAGATGTGTACGGTACCGTGCTATGTTCATCACCCGCTGGAATTTCCTAACAATATCAATTATAACTTTTATGTTGTATGGGTATCTGAAAATAATTTGACTAATTACCATTAATTTCATGTCTAAAAGATAACACATTTTATGCTCTTCAACCTAAAAATTAAAAAAAAATTAAGAGCTAATGCAATGGGCATACGTGCGGGCCATATCTTCAAAACTTGAATAACAAAAAAAGTTACGTAAAGTTACCAAAAATACTAAAAACAATACTATAAAGCTTTACAATAAAAAAACAACATTTTTACGAATCAAATCTTTTTAGTAAACGTCAAAACGGTAGCTTCCGTACATTTTTATGAAATACTAAGGCGTGACGTCACGCCTTAGTATTGTCAAATCATTTACTATTAATGTTAATTTAACAATTATGATCTAAATTACGTTAAAATAAAACTGGATGACAATTTTCACAGTATTTTAAGTTATTTTATTGCGACGCTTGGCGAAATAATTTATTTTTAGCAAAACCCAATTGCGACAGATTATCTTAGGTGTCAAAAATAACACTCCGCTTTTTTGTAGAGGCCCAATACTCACACAACACAACACATCATTTGGGCATTGACTTTGAACTGTCTGACGTTTCAACTGACAGACCTGATTTTACAGTCAGCCTGGTCGTAACATCAGGTAGTTCAAGGATAAATATTCGATTTAAAATAATAAACAAGATTTCTGCGTCAAACTTAGTAGAAAACAATTTTGTTAATTATTATAGCCAACACATTGCACAGTAAAGAAAATACTATTATGTCATGACTGTGCATCAAACATCAAACGACATCAACGGTGTCACTCATGTCAAAATTAGTAAACAACTCATTTCTAACTTAGACAAAGGTATACACGCATAGAGCCAAATAAAATATTAATATTAAATTCAATTCAATAGTATGTACATACAAAAACAATTTTTTATTGTTGTCATATCTTTTTCTAGTAAATTATTTTCCACATAATTAGTAGCACTTCAATTTTTTCTTTATTGTTACTTCATGGTCACGATATACTATTACATATTAGTTTGGACTTACACATTTTATCAATAATTCATTTTGTCATGATAAGTACTATACAATACTGGTTAAACCACAATAAATGTACTTAAATAATATATGTTATGGGAGCTTTGTGGCTACATGTGGGTTACGGGGTGGTTTGTTATGGGTTTTTCATATCACATATGGGAATTTTATTTACATAATAATACACTGTCGTAGAAGTCCTATAATAAAAGAAATAAGATAAGGAAATGGGTTATATATCCTGTAAATATTTTTTTTATATTAAACAAAACTATGTAATAATTTATTCATACAACTAAGATGCAAATCCCTATAAAAACAACACACCCGTAGGCATTCCAACCATTTCCATTACTCCCTAGTAGTTGGTGAATTGGCGTATGAAATAATAGGCTAGTAGCTCTGTTTGACCACGGTGTTACGTACTGTTAGGCGGTTCCAAATCGAACATAAATCTGCTGTACCTTATCTCCCACAAATTCTAAATACAAATCAGTTCCTATGACGTTATTTTACTCGAGCCATTCCAAAGCTATGTCATGCTAAATTGTGCTAAACGAATAATTCTAAAAATAATTTATTCTAACACTTTATTAACTTAACTACTGGTTGTCTCATTTTAAGTTAAATATTAACCTGTACTTAATCTATTATCTAACAAAAACAAGTGCTAATTGCGTTTCTGATTCATGAATATTGTTTATTTTCTAATGGTTTTATGATCAAGAAAAGAAAAAACAAAACGCTGTTTCGCAAATTATCTGAATGTTAACCGTGAAAACTTTTAATTGGCTTCCACGTAGGTACTAATAGATGTATTGTAAGAATTTGAGCTGTAAGTTTTCTAAATAATGTAAAATAAAATAAATGTAAATAAGTAAAAATAAATGTGTAATGTAATTTTGTGAGTTGAGATTTTCAGGAAAGAAATACAAAATATGACTATCCAAAATAACTTTAAAATGCGATACATTTCAACGACAGTTATCATAAACAAATCATACTCTACACACATTATATTAACTAATAATTTAACATCATTTAAAAAACAATTTCCAATTTTCAGGAGGGTCTCCGCACCCGTCGCGTAGGAGGTTCCTTGTCCCTCTCAGAGGATGAATTAGACTCGGAGGCGGAGGTGTACGACCCTTTGAACAAACGCGGCGGTGGCAGGTGAGACCCGACGTTGCACGACCTGTGCAAAGCGCTCTACGAGTACGTACAATACAATGAATAGAGGCAGTGCGTAGCCGTATTTATTGCAGTGAGTGTTACATACCTAGCAGTAACTGTACTGCAACATATACAGTAGACAGCTGCAATGTCTGCAGTAAGTAGCTGTAATGTATTGTAGACAATATGGGTTTGACAGTGAGTGACAGTAATTCTTGTAGAATGTTACAGTAATTTTTGTTTAAATGGCAGCAGTTGTTCAATGACTTAAAATGTTGGTTAGTGAATTAAATTATGTTTGAACTATAATGGCGGGAAATATCCATAGACATTATAAAGAAATAGACTTTAATTTTATACTCAATGATGTTTTAAGTAAATAGTTTTAGGTGAATAAAAATATTGCCCAGTAAACCTATATAGCATTTGTTTATTGAGGTCTAGAGATTAGAACTAAAGTATGTTGTACATAATTTGTAGAGAAACTAGTTACGATTCTGTTATTATGATAGAGTTATAACAGTGAGCGTTTAATATATTTAAAATATTATTTTAGCAATAATTACAGAACCAAACATTTACACATTATACAGGGTGTTACAGAAACGTGTGGTCATTTTCAGGGTTGTATAGTAGACCCCGTGAATAACGTAAAGCGTTCACAATTTCATGAATGTTCGTAATATTTGATACTGAAATCTTTTTTGAAACTGACAAATTAAACTTGAAAATTGACCGAAAACATTTCGGTTTTTTTTTTCTTTGGATTTCCACTGATCATCACCTCACCGGAGCTAACGGTGAAGTGGTATGTCGGAATCGAACCGACGAAAACCACAGGTGTTCCGTCACATGGGACTCGAGATACCCTAAGAAGGAAGCCTCCGGGAACATGTAAGAGGGCTGCCATGAATGAAACTATAGGTATTTAATACAAAGGATGTTGATGGAATGACCAGTGATTTTTTTTTAATTAAAAAAAGACGACTCCTGACTTAGGAATGACTCCTATGTCGCGGGGGACTTTACAGACATACAAACAACAGACACAAAGAACACCCAGACTCGGGTGGGAATCGGCCAACAGGCCTGTCTGAAAATGTATAAAAAAAAAAAAAATAATTGAAATTGACATGAAAATTAATAATGTGTTGTTTAGACATGTGCAGCATAATTATTTTCATCTACCATCATTCATTTATCAGCTACATAACTCTCCTTAAATTTGACCACACCGTTCTGTAACAGTCTGTATATACTTATGTGTATATATATATATATTAAAATTTAAAACGTCATTGACTATATCGAAATATTTACTTATTAGTAATGGTTCGTAAATGAGTAATTGAATACTGATACCCCATACATAGTAGTAACGATTATTTTAGTTATTAGTAAAGTGACATGGTGTACCTATTATTTGTGATATTGGATTTAATACTAAAAGCTCATGTAGTCGCTAAAGGACACTTTGAAAGATGCAGAAGTTGTATATTCAAACGAATCTCGATTTTGAGATGTTAAGTCTCGCTCTATCGATTTATTTCACCCAAGTGAGAGCATGAGACTTGGCTTTTTTTAAAGAATTAATCGTCCTAACCTTGTCTTTATACCTCGCCAAGTCCATCGTAGAAATACTTTCTAATATTGTGCATCTTCACGGACTTGTAACAGTGACGTAATTTCTAACAGTATTCGAGTTAAGCATCATAAAGTGGACTAAAAAGAAATTAGCTAAAAGTTACTAAGCGTATTGGTCCACAATCCCGCACAAACAAGAACTTGCGATGTTCTCAAATGCTCTGTTCTTTTAAATGCAAGAAACTTTCTTCCATTACGAGAGTGAAAATAAAGGCAACCGAGTGTCTATTCAGATGGTCTTTATTAAACCATTTCGGTGAAATTCTAACCTGCTTCGATCCCGTCAGGGGCCCTTTATCATGGTGTGTAGCGAACTGTAGCGTGGGTGTCTGGCGTCACACAATGTTTCCATACCTTGCAGTAAAAGTCCTCGTGACGAGATGATGAAATGCAATTTTTATACAATATTTTATACCAGTAGTAGTGTGTAATAGTAATTATATAAGAATATTGCTTGTTGCAGTTATTTAAAGTGTTATAATATTGATCAAGTCGGTGAAATACAAAGGATACGTCTGCAGATTATAACAAATAGTATTAACTTAAAATTATAGTTAACTTGAGTGTCAGTTTTCTACCATGTTTTAATAAAAATTCATTGATTTCATGTAGTCCTTGTAACGCCAAGAATTCTACTTAAAATGTGTAACTATTGTGATTATGGTTCTGAAAAAAACATTTTTTCTGCTGTTTTGTTATCATAAACATAATATTACTTGTAGGTATCTCAAATACTCTGTAAAATATGATTATATTATTCATAAACGGGTATTTTAGGCCGAAAAGACAAAGGTTCTACCATTTTATAAGATTTTGGTCCAAAATACTTTCTCGAAGAAAAGGATGGACACAGCAGTTATCTTGAACGATTACTCCTATACCTCTTACCCTTTACGAATTTTCGGGTAAATAGTACCAGCGTGTTCTACACCTAGTGACTAGGTTATCAGGACTCCATGCCTAATAGGGCAACAGACCACCAACAATAAAGTGTTGCGAATATTAACTCACTCACTACACGTGTCTACAAATACTTACATACAAGAATATAGTCTACGGTGTGTGAGTTCTGGCCTTTTGGACATGTTGAGAGACAAACAGTCATGTTTGATATTGTTTTTTTAAACAATTTGTAGTGTTTTATGTATTTTGTTTATATACAATGTTGTATTGAATATTGGTTTCTTTTTTATATTATCGCTACTCAGTGAGCCTGACCGGTTTATAACATTTACGACATGTAAATGTAATTTAAATTTTGACTAGTCAAATACAAAGATGTCTGAGTGACAGTTCAGTGACCTGGAATATGTTAATCTAATAAATAATTTCACAACACCAGTTTACAATCTTAATACATACTAGTAAGTAACAGTAATGCAGATAAAAAATCTTTAAACGCAACAGTGTTTTTTTTTTATCTCCAATGCCAAGGTTGCCGTTTGCGTTATCCAGAATAGTATGGAAGGTGTTCTGTGTGTTCTGATTTTTTTATTAGTGTCATCCAATTTTATTGTGATTGTACATTGTGAGGTACTTTAAAATTTGGTAGTCGATTCTGATCTACTTCAATTTGATCGAGGAACTGTGTCAACATTCAAATACACAATTCAACCATTTATTTGTTTTCTTTTTGACAGTTCGATAAGTAGTAAATTAGTCATCACTAATTTAATAGAATCGGCAACTGTTAGGTCACATAACTAGTTGCCGATTCCAGTAAACATAAAATCGATTTTATTTAAGAGGAAGTTTTAATCGATTTAAAAATAAGGAAAAAAAGAATTTTAGCTAAAAATACTGAACTCGTCTAAAAAATTATCAGTAATCTAAGCACACGGTTTGTAACCTGTCTAGAGAAAAGAAGGTGTTTCGTTAAGCATAAGTAAACCTTCAAGAAAAGTGCGTACTTCAATCTCAAAGGCCAGCAACGCACTAGTGACTCTTGAGTTGCAGGTGTCCATGGGCGACGGTAGTCACTTACCATCAAGTGACCCGTCTGCTCGTTTGCCCCCTATAATTTGCCCCGCGACACAGGAGTAATTCCTAATGCGTATAAATAATTCTCTTAAAAAAAGAAAAAAAAATTAAATGAAGAAAAAAGTAAGCTTCAAGCGGAAATAAGTGGCGCATAGTCCCAAACACCCAATTCAATGCGTAATTGAATGGCATCAACTCATCAAGTTCATATATATTATACATACCAATTGGTTAATGTTACTGAGGAATCAAGTGACGAATCTTTAATTTGTTCATTACTCTAGTTTAAACTTGAATTAACACACAACACAACACGTAAGCGGAGAACACTTATTCTACCGCAACTGAAGTGGATGAAATGGGATTCAGTAATGTTTTATTTACTCCGTCTCATTTATCACACTTACATTATGATAGGAAAGGACAAAAGAACACGATAATTAATTTAAATTGTAGTGTATTATTACCCAAATACCGAGAAGTAGCAATAACAAAACCTAATAATTGCAGTGATATTCGACAACTGTTCCTACACACACTAGTACTTATATGAACATACATACATACATATGTGTATCCTATATATTAAAACGTGAAGAGAATTCTTTGTGTACCCCTTTTTAAACAAATTTCGCGGACGGAATGACCGACCGCGAACAAATGACCGTGCTCATTACACAATTATTTGTCCTGGATGGATATCGAACTCGACTTCTGTCACAGCATCACTATCTACTAGACCAACAGGTCTGCCTGTTGGCGGTCCGTCCCCACGCAGAAAGGCCATAGTGCTTTAAACCGAATTTTCAGGTTAAGTAGGTACCTATTTATCAGGGGCTAGGTATTTTGCATCAGAGAGAGGAGACACACCGATGGCGTTAGAACATACTAAAAGTCCAGTTCAAGCCGGGCCGGCTCGACCGGAGTGATACTACGGCCTCACAGAAAACCGGCAGTAAAACAATGATTCATTGCTTTTCGCCGAGTGAGTGAGGTTACCGAAGGCCCTAACCCTCCCCCCCTCCTTCCCCCCTCCCTCCTTACCCTACTCCCACTTTAAAGCCTCCACACCTCCCGCCGGTAATGCACATGCGACTCTTTGAGTTGCAGGTCCATGTGCGGCGGTAGTCATTTACCATCAGGTGACTTGTCTGCTCGTTTGTTCCCTATATCATAAAAAAAACTCCTGGTGTAACGATAAACCATTTTAACCGATCGGTCGATCAGTGTGTTATTCCAGAATTATCGTAAAATAACACCCTTAATGATCTTAATATATTAGACTGGAGCACAATTTGTAAATATATCAAAAATATTAATTTGGAAAGCCAATGGATACATGGATACTTGGATATGTTATAGATAAATAGAATAATACTCCTAATATTTTAGCAAAGATATCGCACATGGCATAAATGTTTTTTTGACAGCTGTCATTTTGACATTGCTAATGTTTATTTAAAAAGGGCGGATGTTTTCAGTTTTAAAATTACCATAATTCCACCGTTAGCTCAATCGATTTTAGTGACAATATTCTAGTATTATTCAGCTTTTAAGTCTTGAGCCTAGAAGTTATCTATGGAAGTATTACAAAGGACTTTAAAAAAAATTGTGACATATACACGGAGTTTTTGCCGCCAATGTGTTTTAAAGCCGCCATTTTAAATTCGAGGTTTTTTTGTTAAGTGATTTATACAGTGATGACCAGTACTTATTAAAATTATGAAAATAGCACACACATCGTCTTCTCTTGTATATTATCCGATTGTATGACTATCAACGTTATGTTGTAGATGTAAATGTATGTATTTAGTCTAACCGACTGAATGAATGTAGCTTTAAGTATGCCTTGTGGCATAAAATATGAAACCAAAATGTCTAGCTCAAATATTGTAATTCGTATCAAATTTTATTCAAATAAATGCTTAAATTAATCATGGAGTATTATTTTAATATGAAGAAAAATAACCAACTGTTATTTCTAAGCAAATGTTTATTTCTATTAAGTAAGTATATTCTAAATAGTTGTGTCACAACAAATGTTGACCACCAACAACTATTGAGAATAGAATAGAAATAAACATTCCAATTTTTTTTATTTATTTATTTTAAAGTATACATCATAGCAACAGCTAACAATAAAACAGCAACGGTGAGAGGATTGGTGTCTAAAATAGGCGTGAGCCTCTAGCTCAGATCACCAAGGCACTCACCCCGCTAAAACATAGTCCCGCTGTAATTTAAGACACCTCACAATTTATTGAAGAAAATACAGAAATGTTGACACAATTACTACAAAATTTGTAGCAATTATATCACCACCTCCGTAACCTCTTGTATGTAAATAGTATTATTTAATAATACTATTTATTGTATTGCGCACGTGTGAATATTTGGATGGAACATACACCATGTTTGAATGGGTGAGTGCATATGCGTGTCTGTTTTGCGCAATTGTGTAAGATTATAATTGTGTAATTTAGTTTTTTAGCGAATTTGTTTGATTTATTATATCAAGTACTTGATATAATGAAATTAAACAAATAAAAATATTAGCTATGTAGTAAACTCTCCGTACTACGATAGTCCAGTTCTTTTAACCATTTTATTATTAATGTTTGCTTGCAGCACTAGTATGGTCGTATATTGAGAGAATGCGATTAACTTTGTTGTAGAGGGAGGCGCCCAGATATCAAAAGAAGTGATGTGAGAAGCTGGTATTAAATTTGTCTATGTTACTGACCCTATCCTTTCTACGCCTTTGGATCAAATGTCACCATTGAATGTTGCTTGATCACAGTATGTAGGACAAAGAGCTGCCGAACTGTTAGGACGTCACTTCGTAGATAGACATCAGTGGTAGGATGAAAGAAGGGTAAAAAGGAACTGACTTTAAGAATGGCTCTTTGCGCTCTTTCAATATTTAGAAGATCCCTTTGGGCTACTCCGCCCCAAGTTGTTATGCAGTACATTATGAGCGACTGGCAAAGCGATAGGTAGACAGACTTGATTAATTCCCTATCAGCCACATGTCGTAAGGTTTTAAAAATGTATATGAGCTTACGTACTCTGTTTGACAGCTGTTCAATATGCTCCCTAAAATTTAAGTTTCTGTCAATCACCACACCTAGATATTTCACACTATCTGTAGCCTGTAGACTACTAAGACAAGAACAGCCTAAGACACTGGAGCTTGGACATGTGTGACAGAGAATACTGTAGTGATTTCCTTCAGCGTCAGAACCTCTGATAGAAAAGGAAATATATTTCGTTTTCTCCACATTCAGGGTTAAGATGTTTAACTTGTAACCATCTGTTAACTATGTCAAATCCCCTTTGAGCATATGAAAAGGCTTCACTCCACGTATCACCCCAAAAACGTAAGGCAGTGTCATCTGCAAATGTACAGATTTTTGAGTGAGGAAGATCCAGCTTACACAGGTCGTTTATATATGCAAGAAAAAGAGTAGGACCCAATATACTACCCTGTGGCACGCCAAAACAAACATAATTCATCACTCTTGACATTATCAATCTTTACCAATTGGGTACGATTGCTTAGGTAGCTCTTAAGTAATTTTAGCTGTGTACCTCTGATTCCAAAATTTTCCAGCTTTCCCAACAGTAGTGGGACAGAGACTGTCAAACGCTTTTGCTAAGTCTAGAAATATTGCCAGTCTTCTGTTTTTTGTCTAATTTAGTGACTACAAAATTTATTAGCTCGTTAACAGCGTCGGCTGTCGATCTTTTACCACGAAAACCATATTGCGCATCTGATAGCAAACTGTTTTCCTCCAAAAACTGCACCAGTCTTTTATTTAACAACCGCTCCAGAATTTTAGACAATGTCGGTAGAACAAAAATAGTTCTATAATTATTGACACAGCCTCTGTCCCCATTACCCTTGTATACCGGATAAATGCGGGCTTTTTTTAATGCTGTTGGGAAGACTCCAGTTAAAAAAGATTGATTACAGATATGTGTAATAGGTAATATCAACATGTCTTTGTATGACTTCAGAATGTTTGCTGAGATCATATCTAATCCTGCACAATCACTTTTCAGGTTTTGTATTTCAGTTTCAATTTCAGAGTAGTCTGTTGGCAACAGAACAAAAGAGTGAAGACACGATTCAGGATTTATCATTCGATATTGTACACCAAACTATTATGTAGAGTTAAGTTAGCAATAAGTCTAAATATACTTATTGAATCTGTGCGAAAAGAAGGAAAGTGACATTGAACTAGAAAAGTTTTAGTATACAAAAGATATTTGATTGAAACCAAAATGTTATTAAAAATTGCAAAATAGTGACTATAGTGTTATTTAGGGAATGTGTCTATGTATCTGCGACTACGGCCCGGAGAAAATTCGATCGAAACATCGTGCCAGATAAACAAAATTAAATATTATTCGAATTGATATCTAACGTTCTTCCTCTACAATTGCTCATTTTCAATTATTTTCAAAAGGTTTTATTGAAGTTGAAGAGTTTCGTTTGAAATCGATAACTTCAATCCAATTGAACCACGGAATAGAAGGGGTTCTCATATGTCTATCTACAAGTCTGCACAACTCTAAAATTTAATGATTTCATAGAAAAATAAAACTGGAGTAGGTAAACCTTATTTTCGGTGGTTCCATTAGCCAATGGGTCCACGGTCAAATTATTTTTTCCGTCGTCCCATCAATGGGACATCCAATTGAACCACGTAAAGAAAGGGAGATTTTTTTCCGTATAACTAAAATAATTTAATTCCGTATAACTATGAATGGTATACTAAAAGGCTAATATCATTGCAATGCCAGTTGAGCTGTGGTAGCATAATATATATTATTAGGGGCTCGGTGATAAGTTTGGTAGGATGAAGATATCTTCTTCAAAGCATTGAAATATCATTGATACACTGTTAATTTTTTTTTTTGTATAATTACAATCTTTTTACATGACAAAATATGGGTAAAATTACAAAACAATGGTGTCAATTCTCTTGTATTTCTCTCTTAACTATAATTGACCAAATTTTCTTCATACAAGATGTAAACTTGGTATCCTTCGAAACAAGGTCTTATTTCAAATATAAAGAAATAGGTAACATACGTCGCTATCGAAATAAGTAATTTATTTGTCGACTAAAGTCTGACACGCTTAAATAAACTTTAATACCACGTAGCGAGAGCTGCTATCCGTTGAATGCATCTCTTTTGCTCTGTGTTTTTAGTAAGCGTCTTCGTAGGTGTCGATTAAAATAACGTCATCTTAGTTCGTTTTGCCCAAGTTTTTATACGGCAATTATACGGCATTTGAATAAATGGGGACTCTCGCTGCGTGGAAATAAAGTTGAGTATACGTTGAAAGGTTTTAGTGAAATTTATTGGCGCTAAGAAATTGATGCCAGTAACAAATAGACCTTGTTGCGAAGAAGACAAAGTTCATTTCATATGAAGAAATTAAGTTAGGTTTTAGTTTAGTGAGTCTGACAATAGAATCGATACCAATGTATGCTAATCCAAAATTACCTATATTATTATACGAATAATTTTCCTAAATGTGAAGAAACCTACAAAAAAGTATTGTAAATTTAAAATCTTTATGTATAACCCTACACAAATTGTAATTTTACTGAACTGTTTGTGAGTTTCCAATGTAAAGCTTCTCAAATTTACAAACATCGTTTGTAATTCCATTAACTAAAATTTTGTTTAAAATCACAAAAAAATATTGTGATTGAAATTACAAAGAAGTAAATTTGAATTTTTTATTGAAATTTTAAAAATCTTTTTCTTAATTTCACAATTTCAATTTTAATTTTATAACAAATTTGTATTTTTCTTCCACAAGTTGTAATTTTACGAAACAGATTGTCAGTTTCATAGAAAAAGCTTTTCAGATTTGTAATCAAAACATCATTTGTAATTCAATTTACAACAATTCTGAGTAACATTACAAAATAATTCTAAAAAAAAACCTGAACCAAATTGAAATGGGACCACACGGGAAGCACCAGCTTTCAAATAAAAAATGTATTAATTAACATATAAGAAGTCATTGAAAGTTTGAAAATAATTTTCTAATATTCACCATTGTGATTTTCAACTTAGATAGTGCATTGTAATTTTGTTCATAATTTACAAGAAAAGCATAAGCCATGCACTACTTATTAACACGCTTTTTAATTATGTAGTTATCTATGTAACGGAATCTTTGAACGTGATTTTCACCAGCGGCGAATTTACACATTTGTCGCCAGTAGGCTATTAAAATTTTGCCGCCCCTACCGGTCGGTCTATCTAATTCGATACCCCAGGACAAGACATAAAAAATAATGTAGGCCCTAAATTTGCCGCCCCTAAAATCTGCCGCCCTAGGCTTCAGCCTACTCAGCCTACTGACCGATGACAATACAATATTAAAGACTAAAAAAGCAAAAATAAATAATAGTTTAAAAATCTAAAAAACACGCTTTTGTAGCTAGCTGATATTTGCTTGATATTTTCATGCTTTTTACAAACCAGACTATTGCCCCTAAAATGTTGTTGGGCAATCGGTCTACCGCCAAAAAGACAGAGTAAGTCGGCTCGTATCGGAGCCATTTGACTTGGAAAATAATTAAATCTTATAGAAGACGATTTATAAATAGCACTACTAACAAAGTATTCTGTTAGTGAATAGGGACGTCAATGTCTCCATTATGAAAAGAATATGTCTGTTACACTAGGATAGCGTAGTGGACTACTCAGGAACTCTATAAATCAAACTACTGAATAAAATCGAACAGATTTTTTAAATCTTCTAGATTAACTGTTAGATTTTTTAACTCGCTGCAATTAATTTACATGTGGCTTGAAGTTAATAGCTTTTAACAAATGGTCCTTCACGTGATGGATTCTGTCCAAGTAACTGTGGACGTTCACGACGTTCACATTATCGCCATAATCATTCTTGATGGTTTCCACACCCTCGATGCACATAGTCCTGTAATTATGTCCCGCTTCGTAACTATAACTTGTTATTTCCGACGTACCGCTCCATTCCTCATGTGTCCTGATCTTTATAGCCTGAACTTTCTTCTCCCAATATTTCTTCATATGATATCTGATGTCCGGACAATCGCATAGATTAATCAGAACTTGCATCACACGAATTTGCATCAACGCGGAGTTGTGTGCTTTGACCAATGTCATTAAACGCTTTGTCAATTCGTAAGTGAACTCCTTCGCGCGCCATTTTGATCGTTTAGTCACTGTTGTATACGCCATGAGACCTACAGCGCTTAAAATTACTGCAACGTGAGAAGAACTTAAATAATTTTTCAGAAGTAACAAGTTTAAATCATGTCTATCGGCCAGTTGCTTTCCGACTTCATGCTTACAAAGTTGAGTCATGCACTCCATGGCTTTGGCGGACACTCTTTTGTCATAGTTCCTAAACAAGATGAACATGATCTGAAAAGCGTTAGCTCTTAATGCTGGCTCTGGATCCCATTCACAAAGTTCGCAAAGTGTTTTGAGATGTATAAAAATTATTCCAGTGTGTTCATCCTTGATCATTTTGAGAAGGTTTTCGATGATATTTTCCGTCTTTAGAATCACTTCGCAGGTGCATTTGTATCTGGATATAGTTCGGAGTGTGTAAGCCGCAGCATATCGTATTTCTTTACGGTCGCGCATTATTAAATACATGAGCTTTTCGAAGATGATAGGCCGGGACAACATGCGCTGCCTGCCCTGGTAGAAATGCGCGAGATGTGTGAGAATGAGGCAAATTTTTTCACGTATAATAGGATCGCGGTCGTGCATTATTTCTATGAGGCGATAAACGATGTTTAAGTTTATTAGAAATATCGCACTTTCTGATATTTGTACCTGTAAAAAAATGTGAGGGTAAATCATAGCAGAATGTAGATGGAGTTGAAGCCGTCAGCTGGGGAAGTCTTCTGAAAAATATCTGTGATTGTCGTTAATAGATAGGATCAAACTATATCATTCGACGCAGAGACAGTGTGAAGGTGTCATCTTAAACTGCTGAATCGAACTGCAACTATTGTGTGGAAATAAACATATTCCATAGCGGGAATCAGAAAAAGTGCAGTCGTCGCAGTTGATAAGGTAATCGCTCGGAAGCCGAAGATATTACTGTGTTATGAAGTATGCAATTACGAGTTCTAAGCAAAGAGGTAAGTTCTTTGGCTCCAGCGCAGAAGTAAGTTAATTCTAAAAAAGTTTGTCTCACCTGATCAAGTATGCTATGTATAGCTTGCAGCTGTATAAGATTATCATTTGAGCTTAGTTCTCTGTTTAGCACACGCAACCCAACGCGTCCAAACCCTAGTTGTGATCTCGTGACATCAATCATGGGTGCAAAGAGGGATGGCTGCATAGATGACAGCCGTTTAGCTGGTGGGAGCTCTGTGGAATGAAGATTTGGAGTAACTGTCGAAATCACCAATTAGGTACTTAATTGATGATGGCCGACGATTGATCAGAAGAAGATTCAAAATTCAAAGTAGGGCACGGCACGCATTTTTTCAATACACCTAAATTGGTAAATAAGGACACAGCCCGTCTTATGAGCGATTACCAATGTCTAAAAATGTTGGTAACACTAGGGTATGTACGTTGCCAACTCAGTCATCAGCTACCAAACGAACGTCCTATTTTATCGGCAGGAATTTGTACCGTCTGTGCATTTTTGTACATTTTTTTTATGGGATACGGGGCAAATGAGCAGACGGGTCACCTGAAGGATGCTTGAATGCTCGAGGAAGAACGGACATAGTAGTAAAGTTGTACTTACCATCCCGTAAATCTTTCCGCCTGTACCACATTGCACGGGTTACCGCCTTGTTGATAACTCTTGGGTTTGTGGCGCATACTAATTGTAGATACGAGTTTTTATGCTCACAAAACATATTGTAAATTGGCTATAACCTAACTAAAACTAAAATGTTAATATATCAATAGAAATATATAATTTATTGATGCAGTGTGATTTGATTAGATTACTGTCAAAGTGATTTTGATTATGTTTGATGTTGACTTTTTATACAGTTTTATAAGAGGTTTTACTACATAAGTCGGTGTTACGAATATAATTTCTGTATATAGAAAGTGAGCAAACTGACAAAAAGAAATAACAAACTTTGTGTTCGATATTGGCAAAATAAAAGGAGAGATAGTCCTTGAGATGTGGCTAACGGCTATCCATTTTGACTATAACAACAAGATAACCAGTATGAATTTCACATCTTTACTGGATAAGTCGATAAGGAATGAGAAAAAAAAATGTTGGATTGCCTGTTTATTGAGGAAAGTTGTAAGCTCCATATCCACTAATGAGACCAACCAAAGAGGTGGCAAAGTTGTCCAATAATGTTCCCGGAGGCTTCCTTCTTAGGGTATCCCGGGTCCCTTGCAATAGACCCACTTGTGATGGAACACCGTGTGGTTTTAGTCGCTTCGATTCCGACATACCACCTCACCGTTAGCTCCGGTGAGGTGATGACCCGTGGGAGAATCCACAGGAAAAAAAAAAAAAGTTGTCAAATAATACTTTACATCAGTGTGATGTGGTTCTGGTTAGATTTTATCAAAAGCCAGCCATTCCAGCCGTTGACCGTCTATTATCGGGGCTAGTTAGGTGGTAGCTTACACTAAAAATAAATATATGTAAATTTAAATACTCAATAAAAACGCTGTCGTAGGTTGAATTACGTTTATTCTCAAAACACTACGTATAAGGTAAGTTTGTTTATAAATGTTTTACCAAAATACACACTAGACACCATGAAGTGCATTGTAATAAGTTAACTTTGTTTTAAAAGGGTCTTATTTTTTACTTAATATCTATATAATTTAAATGCATGCTTATTCAGTTGCTGCTTTGGCTACGAATTTATATATTAGTGTATGTATACGATAATATAATGGTCTATCCACATGCAGGAATCCTCACCACAAAATCAGTTTTCAATGCATTATTTAGTAAAATTGATAAAGTTGATAATAGAAAGAAAGAAAAAATGTTTATTTCTCCAACACAATACATATAAATGATAGGTATAAATAAATAGTCTTGATAAACAAAAAAAAATAACACGCACTTAACCTAATAAAAATAAATGCATTGTGAATACGTAGGTAATTAATCATTTTATTATTTGACTCAGAACTTTGAAAAGTAAACAGAAACACTATTCGTTCCTACAATTTTCGAGGGTTTCTCTCAATTTTATCAGGATCCCATCATCGGATCCTGACTTCCTTGACATGGGACCACCCTTGATGTATACCCTATCTAACAAAAAAAAGAATAATCAAAATCGGTTCATAAATAACGGAGAGAGGGCTGAACATACATAAAAAAATATATATATATATACGGTCGAATTGAGAACCTCCTTTTTTTTCGTCGGTTAAAAATGAAATCGATTGCAAAACCGGAAGTCGCGCGGCTGTTCAGTATGGGTTTTAGCGACAGAGTTGTTCCGACCCTGACCACAGATAATATAATAGTTACTTCGTAACCCTGACTCTCTGGCTTTTGCGTCATGGCCATTGCGACGGAGCCGCTTTGCTCGTAACTTATATGTAATGTAATTTGGATTCATACAATCGTATCAAAAAGCATTATATATATCGTTTATTTCTTGGGTAACGGCATTCGAAATCCTTTTCGTCTGCACTTTGTATCCACTATCAGCTGTGCTTGACGCTTCAGGTAACATCTTGATGGTATGTCTTCTTCATCGTCTGACGCTGCAAACATAAGATTACAGGATATTACTGGCTCACTGAGTTCAATTCGAGTAGGAATCGGACTGAGTAGTTGCAGTCTTAGTTTTGAAATTGACGTTAACGTCTAAATGCAGCCCAGAATTATGTCCAATATACCTAAAGCTATAGGCTCCACTACCTATTACCACAGATTACTAAGTAGTTACTACGCTATTACATAGGATCAAACGTGGGTTAACTATTTAATTAAACTACTTACTTTGAGCTTTGATGGGTTCCTTCTGCAGCAGCTCTTTGTAAGTAGGCACGGCTTTCTCAGTCTCTTTGGGCGTACTATGGCTGTGCATGCTCATGCCAGCTACCGACGCTGCACCGCTGGTCGGCTGCGGGACAAATGAGATTGTATTAAAGTTAGAGCTAACGGGTCGCGTTTCGTATTTGCGTTAAACCTGAAGTTTAGATTAACTTACATATCGCAAGTTTGTAATTAAAGTACTTTTACAACTTTTAATAAGAAAATAATTTTATTACATAAGTCTGAATACTGTGAGAGTTGCAACAATTGATATTCGCTAACTTTACACAGGCCTACTTGTCTTCTGTAACAACTTAAGCGGTCCCTAGACGATAATGCGGCATGACATTCTGAATCATCATGCTGCATGAAGGACTTATTGAGAGTCTATCGTGCAGCATGATAATTCGCTTGTTAAAATCATTTTATTCAGTCGATATAGATAGTACAATGAAGAGGTCTTCTGCGCTGGTATTTAAATGTCTTTGTCAAAGGCAGATTTATAAATAAATAAATTTATAAATATAAAAATAAAAGGAATTGTCAATCAATTGCCAGCACGTAGTTTGCAAGTCATGCACGTAGTTTGCATGTCATTCGCATCAATCAATACAATTAAACGGTCATGCATGCAGGACAGCACGTAACGCATGTCATGCCGCCTGATCGTCTAGAGAGCACTTTGGGTATAATTTGTTGAAGCCACTAAATACGATTTAGTAAATCTATACAAATAAATAAAATGAAGCGTCTGTTTGTAATGTCATAATAACAGCTTTCTACTAAATGCATCCCAATGTTTACACTATACATACATAAAAAATTTTTTTTTTAAATGTTTGTCTGTCTGTCTGTTTGTTCCGGCTAATCTCAGGCACGGGTGTACAGAATTCCACAGGACTTTCACTGGCAGATAGCTAGTGCTATAACGAGTAACTAAGGCTACTTTAATTTTGAAAAAGGAATTAGAGATCCGCGCAAAATATATAAATATGTACACGCGAATGAGGAACGCGATAAAAATAATTCACTCCGTCATTCGTATAGTGTTGTAATAATACGACGTAATAATACTGGTTGGAATCTAGTTAGCTATCATAGACTTATTACTATCTGCGTCCCGCGGTTTTACCCGCGTAAGTCCCGATGCCGTGGGAATATCGGGATAAAAAGTAGCGTATATGTTAATCCAGGTGTACAGCTATTTACATACCAAGTTTCATCGCAATGGGTTCTGTAGTTTTAGCATGAAAGAGCAACAAACCTCCAAACATTCATTCATCCTCACAAACTTTTACTTTTATAATATTAATAGGATATACGAGTACATTATTGACATCTTATTATTAAGACCCCATTGTAAGAGAAAATTTTAAAAATTATAAGACGTCGTACACATAATACATATTGTAATATGTATTATGTGTATGCATTAACTAAATTGTGGACTGACCTGTGTCAGTTTAAGCGATTGGTATAAAAGTATGATGGTTTTGCATGGGTATTTTGTTCTGATATTTGATAAAATTATATATCCCTTAAACACACACAAACACACACGCACGTGCACACACACACACACACACACATATAATATATACGTGTGTATGATATATTATATAATTATTATACAATAAAACTTGTTACCGTTAATCATTCACACACACTCATGTACGCTCCTGTCATGTTGACAATCTACACAATGTTATGAAATGGGGGGCCTGGATATCTATAGTACAGGCCTCGGCTTAGTTTAGACTCTAGATCTCCCACAAATTACGAATTTGTGGAGAGGAAAAAAAAAAACTTACATTAGAAGGAACCATAATGTATGTGGTATCCTTCTGACTCTCTTTAATGTCTGCTATCTTCGTACGGGCCTTGTCGTAGCGCACTTGTAGCACCATCACAAGCTCTTGGACGTCACGAGGTTCTGCTGTCCATTCTGGCATAGAAGGTTCTGGAATTATCTGAAGGAGAAGTCATAGTAGCAGAGTGGGTTATTTAAAACAGTATGCAGTGATGAATTTTTTTAACATTCTACGCTGAGATCGCAGTATTTCAATTTATAACTCTCTGAGTTTCAGAATGATCTCGAGGTTAAGAGTTTAATCTCTAGGTTGAGTTTTAAATTGAAATGCTGAAAAACTAGTCACGATTGGAAACTTAGTTTCTTTGCAATTACAAGGAGCCCTCATTCGTGTTCATTGATTTGCATTAGACATGCCTGTATGGTTATGACTGAACATAGTTTGTGATAGACCATGCTGACTGCTTCGAAAGAATCAAGAGACGGCGGACCTTTTCGCCTGTCTTCTAGCTTTGTCTCCGCTGCATCTTCTACTCATGAAAGTCTTAAATGTCACTTCACCCCAAAATACAATTACGTTTCAGCCCATTGCCCAGGATGCTTCACGAGGAGGTTTTCTAGCTAAGAACTTCCTTCAAAATCAGTAGTAGATGTTATTTGCCGTCTTAAGTCAAAACTCACGACCAAGTTCTACTCTTATTCCATTCCTGACGGTCTTGCTACTTACATCCAAAAGCTTACAGAGTTCATACAACAGTCTCTTAATCTCCAGCAGGAGAGTTTCTAAGTCATCCATCTTCTTTTCCAGCTCTAAATAAACATTTTCCTCTTCTGCTATCTCCTCTTTCAGCGCTGCGATTTGTTCTTGACCTCTGCAATAATAAGTAGTAAGTATCATAAACCGAACCATTAATAATATTGTTTTTAAAAACTTTGGCCGAAATCTGGTTCTTAGACGTATGTAAATGTTACAGAGCTACATCCAGTGAGTTGGAAACAAATTGCCTATTCCATTACTATATCTACTTAGAAGCTGATGTTACCAACAATTGGCGACTTTATCGAAATGTGCGATCTCTTCCAGGCAACCATTGCATGGATAGATAAACATAGATGAATCAAGGGGCTGCAGTGAACAATATAAGGAACATTTGTATTTTTTTTATATAAGTAAGTTTAATGTTTGTTTCATGTTTTGTGTGTACCTAGGTATTCTTCTTCTTTTCTTTTAGAAATAAATTCACTGGAAAATCTAGACCGTTTAAAACTAGAAAATACTGCAAAAATGGAATCTGAAAAATATATCTGTATACATACTAACTTTTAAACTTTCGCGTTCCATGATATAATTATGTATTTATACAGGAATTAACGCGATCACGAAAAGGTATTGCACACCTCTGAATTGCATGACGTTTGACGCTGAGCCAGTCAGCCTGTGACCACGGCCAGTGCAACCTGTTCGAAACGTCAGGCAATTCAGAGGTATGTAATACCTTTTTGTGATCGCGTTAATTCCCGTATAAATACACAATTATATCTGTATCCATATATTAATTATGTCTTTGTGGGCACCGTTAGTCCCGTGACATAGGTTTTGGACTTTATTTTCTTGAGGATCAGGGTAAAATGTGAATTCGGAAATATACGTGTGTGTATATATATATAGAAAAATTTCGTGTCACCTTGTTTGTTCGCCATGAACTAATGAACCGATTTTAATGGATTTTCTTTCTACTTTTTGGTTTGGTTTGCTATTATAGCGTTTATTTTAGATTTCCAAGTTACTCTGACGTCTTAAAGTTGGTGAAAAGTACGTTGAAGAAATAGATACAGGTCAAAAGTAAAAAGCGTGTAAAAAGAACTACTTCTTACTATGAGTTGTTGCTTCAAAAACTCACTCATCTTTATCCTTGACAGAAGCAAATTTAAAAGCTTCGAGCTCTGCCATGAGAGAGGTCTGCGTCTGCTCCAATTGCAACTTCTCTTGTTCCGTTGTCTGCTGAAGATAAGCAAGACGTTCGGAGGTTTCTCGCTGTGCCTGGAATCTGTCGAATACTTCCTCTGCATCCGTTACACCTGGGATAGATGTATTGATTTTGAAAAAGCTCTTCTTCGTGTCCCACCCACATCCCATAGGTACATAGGTTATATAAATATATGATATACCTATGTAAAAAATTGCAGTGCTTTATGCTTCTAGATCTACTTAAAACCAGTACGGAGTCTATCAGTTGCTGTTGGAGTTTTATAAAAAAGATAATTGAATTGACAATTGACAGAATTTTTGGTAATAAATAACAGCAAAACCGTACACGTACTTTAAGATTAATATAGATATTTGTTATTTATCATACAAGACACTTCGGCCACCCAAATTTATGCAAGACGTATGTAAACATCCAAATATGATACAATTTTAACCCACAATACCTAAGTTATAAATGTTATAATTATGTAAACGGGAATCAACGCGATCACGAAATAGGTATTTCATACCTCTGAATTGCCAGACGTTTTGAAGGTTAAATTTCTGTAAAATATAACTATGTATAAATATTAGATGTGTACCTAGGTACTTAATTGCAGCAATTTGTCTAAAGTATGTTTTTTTATTACCCGACGTTTTGATCGAAAAGCATTGATTGTAGTCACAAGTTGATCAGCTCACCCATATTTTTTAGACTCTAGAGAGGAGCTATTCTGAATTTGAATTTACTGAGATATTTATGAGATACGTTACTATATAATAATTCAATCGCACTGAATTATTTTTTCTCAGACAGATACCGGGCAGAGACGTATAGAGCGATAGATGTACTAAGATGAAGGATTTTTTTCGGATTTGGAGTTCTATCAGTTTATCATTATACTCACCAGTTAACTTCATAAGTTTCTGGAATATGTCTTCCATTTGCTGCCCTGCGGTTACCTCTTCTGTCACGGCTTCACCTTCTGTAGACCTGGTTGATTCCTGGCGTACCACAGGACGGGCTGAAAATAATGATACAAATTGACAGAAAAAAATTGTAGATCCTCTCGTTAAATAAATCAATTTAAATTAACAATTTTATTGTAATTTGAATTAAACACTTGATCGAAGACTTGAGGCAAAGTTCTTTTGAAAAAGGGATGAAAGTTCGAGTAATTACAGTCTTAAAGGAGGGCTAGATCGTAATTGCAATTATTCATTCTATCATATTTAGGCAAATACATCAATGGTTATAAATATAATTTGGAAGTACTTAAAACTACTGATTATAATTTTTGCTTTGCTTTGCCATTGTGTAGATTGTTATATATATAGTCGGAATATAGTAAAAAAAAAATATATTTTTTGTAAGTTAGTATAATCTCAGCTATAAGACGAGGTAATGTACGCGAAATAGCCATTTTGATAAGGATTTTCGATTGGATCGTTTTTATCAAAAAATATTTTTTTTCACAGAATGGAAAATATAAAGGACTCCCATTGGATCTAGCTTAATAGAATATTATATAGTTTTTTTTGTATTAGATATATAGTTTAATGTTCTAAAACAAGTAATTGATGAATAGCTACGTATGTATATTGAAATAACCTTACACGACAAATATCCTACCTCTATCTGTAAGACTTGCACTGAAGGATGTTTTTGTTTGAACCCTTGAACTTTGATCACATCAGTAGTCTGTTGCTCATATTATAAGCGTAGGGGACAGCTTTTGAACCGTTTACTCTGCTGTTATTTATACCTACGTAATATGAAAAATCTCCTAAACAGATCTTCTAGAGCCAGTGGCGTAACAATAGGGTGGCAGAGCGGGCAAAATGCCACGGGCCCGTGGCCCTTAGGGACCCCGAGCTGCAAAGGCCCCGAACACATGAGGCACCAAGAGAGGCATTTTTGTACACTCTGTAAGCCATTATTAGGATTGAGCAAAAACACGTGTTTTGAGTGGTGTTAACTCTATTTTATTTTTATAATTTTTAGAGATCGCGTTTTCTTGCAATAAAATAAATTGTTTACAATTTCAATGTATTGAAATCTGTCACTTGGTTTATGAAAAGAAACTTACACAAGCCTTATAACATTAAGGGTGCCAGCACACCACACAAAAACGGCAATGGCATCGATGCCATCGATTGATTGGTGTGGTGTATTTTTCATACCGATTGGTATGTGTGGTGACTTATGATCGACAAAACTGATCCATTCTATCATCAATCGATGTGTGTGGTGGCACCCTAAGGGAGGGCCCCATTCGATGAATTAGCCACGGGCCTAAGATGGCATAGTTACGCCGCTGTCTAGAGCCAAAGTTTGAATGTAGGTACTAAGTGCTTTTTTTGTACTAAATTCAGCCGGATTTAGCATCAATATAATTAGCATACCCTTAAACTCATTTAGGACAGTGCAGTACATGATAGCATAACAAAAAACAGACAATAGGACTTTAAACTGCAAACTCGTCTGTGGCCTTAAGGTAAGGAAAGGTGTCCCAAACCAGAAGGGGCTTGTCTAACTCATTAACAATACTGTAGGACTTTAAACCTACGCGGTATATCATAATCTGTGCTCGACACAAACGAGTGACCCAAAAAGTTTAAGAAAACTCAACAGCACACTTTAATACTAGGTAGTAGGTACAGTTTAACAGTGGTATTTGTAAAAAACTCACCCTGTGGTGGAAATACTCTCTTCTCTAGTTTCTCGAGTTCCCGCTTCCTCTCAGCGAAGCGTTGTGCGAAGTAGGCGCGATCGGCCACTCGCGAGTGTTCGGCGTCGTGCGCACGCGCAGCTTCAGCGGCGGTAGCTGCTGTCGCACGCAAGCGCATCTCTGCTGCTTCGTCTCGAACTCTCTAACATTAATAGGCAATTTTTTCAGTAGATATATAAACTTTAAAATGTGAATGATACTAACAACGACACACATGTACTGAAGTCATTTCTTTCACGTTTATGATATTAGTAGGATTATACATTTATTCAAAACCGTCGAATTTAACGTGTAATTATTAATAAGTACCCACTTAAAGTTTATATATCGAAGAAGTGCAAAAGCTAAAATTTTTAAGCAATATGTGTAACTTTAAAAATGACGTAAAATCACTTTAAGGACAACGGCTATGGTAATATGTTTTTTTGTGAATAAATTAATATTATTGTTATTTACTGATATTATCCGATATTATATTTATTTCAAGCGTAGCTACTTACGTCTAGTTTATCAATTTCTTCCTTCTGCTTTTGTAAAAGACTTTCTATATGTGTCAGGGAGCTTTCAAATTTCACTGAGTCATCTATTAAAGCTTGTCTGTTGAACAGAAAACCAAATGCCTATTAAAATCACAGAGAGAGTTAGAGTTAGAGAACAAAACAAACTTTGAATTAGGAAACAGAGGCGGACGTTTCTTAATTCTTCTCTTGTATTATCCTAAGCAACAGGTGTAAATAAAAAATATGTTTGTATTTTGGATAAATGCTGGCCTCTCCTATGGAAATACAGGATTCTGCGAACTACTGTCTCAGTCACGTTCCCCATCCGAGACTTGCGGTATTCTTACCTGTGCTTCCATCCCTAGGTTCCTCTCTTTACCCATTTTTCCTTATACCAATTTACCTTCTTCCTTCTTTCCTGTCTTGAAATGACTACATTCCCAAGGAGGATAGTCGTCAGGCAGGCGGCCGGCCATAAACGAAACCTATAGAATATTACATATTGCGACGACCCCAATAAAAATTGGGAAAACTTGCAAGAAGATGATGTATGTATATATTTTGGATTTTGGTGTTTTTTAATTACCTAATGGATATGTATTTCTTCTTGACTAGTTCAGCTTCTGTCCACTGGATCAAGACTTTGTGAATCTCATTTTCCAAGTGTGAGACATTCTGTAAAGTAAACATGTGTGTGTTTAGAGGTTGCTACTGAACGGGACATCAGTTAGATCTTTCAACTACTTCCCCGTTCGATTGTGGCTGGGGCAGTATCTACACCATATAGAACATACTGGCCGAAGTTGAATAATTTTATATAAAATATATAAAAATTCCCGTTACAGGACTAGGAAAGAAAACACAAAACTATTTTTTTTTTATAACTAAGTTAGCAAACAAGCATACAGCCTTAACTATTATACTATTCCATTACAAGTAGGTATAAATGAAAAAAAAAAAGAAAACTCAAAAACGACATGACTCAAAAATCCCTTCAACGATTAGAAAAGAGCTGATGATTTTCGAACGGCTGAACAGATTGTCCTGAATTACAGCTAAGATCAAAGGCTAAGACATTCTCGATCAAGTCATCTAGTATTTTCATGGGATAAAGTTAATATTTTATTCACATACTAAAAGTGCTCAAGCATTTTACCGCTCAATCCGATTTGGCCAAAATGGTAAAGATTAACTTTAAACAGTTAATTTTTCATCTCTTTCCTCTCCTTCCATGGTGCCCTGGTAATTCTACTCTCGTGCATAAGAAACAGCATTACGCTTATAATATGTCTAAACACGGAGTACTACACAGTAGATTTATCTTTTTTTTTTATGGTATAGGGGGCAAACGAGCAGACGGGTCACCTGATGGTAAATGACTACCGCCGCCCATGGGCACCTGCAACTCGAGAGTCACAAGTGCGTTGCCGCCCTTTAAGGTGGGAGTAGGAGAAGAGGGGGAGGGGGGGGAAGAGTGGGAAGAGGGGGGAGAGGGGAAGGACGGGAATAAGGAAGAGGGAAGGGTTAGGGCCTCCGGTAACCTCACTCACGCGGTGAAATGCAATGCAAGCATTGCTTCACGGCCGGTTTTCTGTGAGGCCGTGGTAACGAGCGGAGTCGAGCCAATTATCTATGGCCGGATAAATCTACTGTGTTCTCTCCTTCAGGCCCCGTCCAATTCAGCCGCCAGTAACTGCTTGTCGTCAAGCGTGTTATTTGCTTATTTGGCAAATAGTAATTGATTTAGTAAAACAAAAATGTCTTTTGAAATCAAGCTTTTGTATGTAACTATTGATATGTATAAAAAGTAAAAATAAGGTCCTATGGCCAATTTTCGTTCGTATCATCACACTCTAAACACCTATGTCTGAAGTACTTGTTAAGACAAAGCCTATGAGTCCAAATATGACAAGGTTATATTTAGTGGAAAAGG
The DNA here is from genome assembly GCA_963859945.1 of Euplagia quadripunctaria. NCBI lineage: Eukaryota > Metazoa > Arthropoda > Insecta > Lepidoptera > Erebidae > Euplagia > Euplagia quadripunctaria. The sequence goes on along the minus strand of OY982560.1, from coordinate 3,425,024 downwards.
AATTCCTATGGCTACCTCCCGGCCTCAGGCAAAGTCTTTATTTAGTGGTACATATTTTTGCCATTGTATTCTAATTTTCAGCTTAATAGCTTGTAAACTATATAATACTTACAAGGCATTCAGCTGCTGCTGCAGCTGCATCCTAAAAATGCAAGTTTCTGTAACAAAAGGTGTTCTTACCTTTCTAGCTCGGCTATTGTTTTTAGACTTCACTAATATACCCTTGTTGGCTTCTATAAGAAGATATTCGTACTCCTTTTCTAAACCTGACAGTTTCTTCTTCTTACTTCCCTTCTCGTATTTGAGAACGTCTAACATCTTTCTCTGTTCTATTACTTTTAGGTCTAGATTGTGTATGATCTGAAATGAGTAGTAGGTACTTTTAATTTTTGAAACCGTTGATAGACACACACGGTCCGCTTCTTTGAAAGTAGATTTCATTCTATACAGTGTGAGTTCATCAAGTGCACATACAAAACTGGGTGATAAGTGATAATACAAGTCATTTTATCGACAGAAAAAATAATAAAAAATCCAGATTATTTTTTTTTTGGAAATTATGCACAACGTTTTTTTATTTACAGCTATGGACCTTTTGTAGAGTAAACATTATAACTTTTGAACCAAGTTGTTTATCGTGTTCAAACAAAAACAGAAATGATTGTTAGTAGCATAGTACGCTGATAAAGTACCATTGAGTCATAAAAAAGATGGTCGTATAAAAAAAATAAGGACAAATTTATATTCAAATTGAGTTTTTTTAAGGTGTTTTTTTTCAATTATTGTCAAAAATCTCAAAATAATGTACGCATTACCTTCACTTTTTATTAATTAAATTAAATCTGTATCGTATAAGCTTTTAAAAAACATAAATACATCATCTGTATCCCAAATGGATATATTTTCACTCCTAACGGAAGGGAGGAAGCTGAAGTGAAGTGAAATGAAATGAAGCTAAGAATTGCGTCTAGGAAACACGACATTTCTGCACGAATTAGGGCTGCCTGATTATCCTACAGAAGACCACGTTAAACCAGCCATACCAATGTGGATTATTTTCTGGTAGTTGTTTTTTGAAGTAGCTTTATCTGTGGCAATACAAAAGTGACATCACTTTTAGGAAGTGTTTATAGCTAGCGATAATAGCTTGCTATTAAGCAGACCGTGTGCTTTTAAAACTAAACCTCGTAATAATGGTCAATTCCTTATAATGTGCCACAGGATCTAACGCGACAGCCTTAGTAATTATATAAGAAATTACTGCTAATTTGAAAATGAACACGTTTTTATTTAATTTTACTAAGGTATTATATAGACAGAGACACAGAGTCCTTGATGGAAATGGTCATAAAAGTGCGGCCACTGACATATGTTTATACCAGTTTGTTTTCACGAAATCGCCTTAGCAGTGCGGACGCAGCCTAAAAGGTATTACATACCTTTGATTTGCCTGACGTTTCGACCAGGTTGCATTGGCCGTAATCACAGGCTGAGTCAGCCTGCGTTAATTCCCGTCAACATAATTATATAATAGCTCACTTAAAAAAAACAACAAATTGTTTTTTTTTAAGTTTCATACAACACCGAATTTCATAAGGACTGTTCAATCATTTACTTTAAAAATAGGAAACTAACTTATTATCTTGTGAGGCGGAAGGGTTGAGAAAAATTGGCGAAGTGAGTTTTATGTATGAAAGTTGACGGATACAAGAATAGAGGACGTACAAAGAAAATATGGATGGACTAGGTGAAAGAGTAGTGAACTAACAAATGATAGAGGAGAATCGAAGAAGAAAATACAATGCGCCGAGCTACTGACCTGACTGAAGTACCTTTGACTGGCCTGTTGGTCTAGTGGTTAGTGAATCTGACTGCTGAGCCAGAGATCGTGGGTTCGATACCCACCCAGGACGAATAATTGTGTGATAAGCACATGAGCATGATCATTTGTTCTGTGTCTGGGTGTAATTTATCTATAATATGTATGTATTTAGAAATATATATAAGTAAGTTTATCAGCAGTCTGGTTATAATAGTACAGGCTCTGCCTATTTTGGGATCAGACGGCCGCCCGTGTGTGAGATGTGTGAAGTGTTATTATTATTATTATCTGAAATAAATTTCGTAAAAGGACAAGAAGATAAGAAAACTACCGTATTACAGGGGGTAAGTAAACAAAAACAGGTAATTTTATCAGTGATTTTTTATAGCTATAAGGTTTATCTTCTATCGTCAATCCCAACGTCTTTCTAACGATTTCTAGTCTGTACCTGTTCGGCACTCTTGTTGCCCATCGGACAGACTTCATTAAGGTACTTCTTGATTTGAACCTCATCCTCTCCTATTACTGCTTTTGTTTGGGCAAGTTCAGTTAGCCGCAGCTTCACTTCCTTCTTCAAAGAATCTATAAGGTCATTGTTTTGTTGTTTCTCAGCCTCGTTTTCTTCGTAGTTCGATTTTCTCTGGCCCTCTGGAAACAGACGAGATGTTTTCGCTAATCTCGTTTTGATCTTCGATGCGGTTGATATTTTAAATGTAAAGTAACTTTAAATATATTTTTCTATTAGTCGTGAACAGTAATTTTTGTGGATAAAATATACGGTATGTTCTTTTCTGTAGGTACCCCTGGCAACATTTCGTGGTTCCTTTCGTGTAAAAGTGTAGCAAATACACAAACTTGTTTTCACATTTAAATTATTAGTTCGGAAGGTAGGATATATCGCCGGGTTCAACGAACGAAATAGACAATACGGCGTGCGACGGCTAGACCATTGTGTCTACGACCTCTAGGTATAAAAGACAGACAGTTTAGCGTATTTTTTTATGGTATAGGGGGCAAACAAGCAGGCGGGTCACCTGATGGTAAATGACTACCGTCGCCCATGTGCACCTGCAACTCAAGTGTCACAAGTGCGTTGCCGGCCTTAAGGTAGGATCGAAGGAGCCCTGAGCAGCGAAAAGCAATGAAACATTGCTTCACTGCCGGTTTTCTGTGAGGCGGTGGTAGCATTCCGGTCGAGTCGGCCCATAGATACGTGCCGAAGCATAGCTGTCCCACGATTAGATTATTTATATTATTGGCATCTTCACTACATATTATAAAACAAAGTCCCCCACCGCATCTGTCTGTTCGCGATAAACTGAAAAACTACTGAACGGATTTTCGTGCGGTTTTCACTAAAAGACAGAGTGATTCATGAGGAAGGTTTTGTTGTATAATTTGTACCCGTGCGAAGCTGGGGCGGGTTGCTAGTAAAAGATAAAGGGTAGTATCCTCTCATCTCATGAAAGCCTCTCCATTTAAATGTTAGTTATAACCCTAAGTAACTACGATATAATAAAAAAGATCCGATCGGGGAAGACTGCGCTATCGTCTTTCGCGCTCGCTTCTCGATAATGGAATAGGTTTCTACCGCCTCCAGGTGGATAGGGTCGCCATAAGTGGTGGCCAGAAACTGTTGCGATTGGTAAACTAATCTATTCCGACATACATGCTTTGTAATGCCCCCGATCAGGCGGAATTACACGTTTGCCGCCAGTACGCTATTAAAATTTGGCCGCTCCTGCCGGTCGGTCTATCTAATTCGAGGCCCTAAATTTGCCGCCCATAAAATCTGCCGCCCTAGGCTTCAGCCTACTCAGCCTGCTGGTAAATCAGCCACTGATCCCAACGCAGGCTTTGAACAGTCAATTATTTTACTTAAAAATTTAGTTCGGATTAATACATTTTACGTAATATTTCTTATGTATACAATCTTTATCTGTAAGTAGGTACATAGTGCGTACACACCTGATAACTGTATCTTCTTTTTGATCTCAAATATTTTAGTGTTTATAGTCGTCAATCGATCTTCTGATTCTATTCCGAAGGGATGTTTTTGATAACAAATCGCCATTGTATAAATATTTAACTTCTAACAACCAGTTAATGTTATTATGGCTTCGTATGCACTGATGTTTCTTTGGTAACGTATTATTGATCAAACTGTGTTAGCGACCAAAAAGTTTGGTGTTATTATATTAGGAATCCATCGCAGTTATAAGTAGGTTCAGAATGTTTAGGAAGTTCAACATTAACAAAACATAATTTTTAAAATAAAAACTACCCCTATCTGAAAATGGAGGATAACGCCATCTGTCTAGAGGTAGGTAAACGACAAAGTTCAAAAGCTTTTGATTGGTTGCGCGCACTCAGCGCTGTTGAATCGCTTGATTTCTCCATTGAATCAACATTCCTCCGCGTACGTTTGCATGTGTGAGTGTTACTGTTCTCACGGGGTTATACGTTGAAATGTTATTATTCATGACTTAAATTAGTTGTAATATGTCATAGAATAAATAATACTAATGCTTTACATTGATGTAATAGCTTAGATTCGTTAAAATGTATTGTTACAAGATGCGCTCACGCACACAAACATGCTGTCGGCCATTTTGATTTACCGTACGTTGTGTATTTACGGACAAAGCCGTCAGATGCGAGCGGGACGCGGCTGCGCATGTTCCTACCGGGCTTGACGTTTTTCAAACGTGTTTTACCGCTAAAATGTCCAATAAACAAATGTTTTCGACGTAACAACAGTTCAAAAACAAAATGAAGTGTCAGTTCTTACATTTAGTTCCGTGAGTGTTGATTATTTTGTGTTCAAACGACATAGAAGGAGTAAAACAAATGTGTGTGATCCATGTGTGAATGTTGTGTTACAAAATGTGGTCGAGGAACTTTATACCGGATTATGGGATTCCATTGCTCTCATTCTTCGTATTACTATCGACATTGGCCACAAGGATCGATGGTGTCGAAGGTAAGTGCTAGATATACAAGTAGTCGAGCTTATGAAAGCGCGGTCTGCAAGGTAGCGCGACCGAGTTGCGTTGGCGCTTAAACTTATAGAGCTTTCGGCGGAACGTATGCGTTTGCAACGGGTCGGGTTACCGGTCGGTTCTCACAGTAGGGACTTGTGAAACGAGTCGTTTTAAAAACTGGAGTGAATTCAACGCATCGCATTTTTTAATATTTTTTAATTGTACCGCGTTTGTTGACGTTAAACGCGGCCCGTAACCCGAGATCGTATTATGGCATCGGCTCGCTTTCAGCTCTGTAGATTGCGATCAGTGTGTATTTCGTATGGATTCTAGTTTATCAATGCTTGGATCTTGTTTAGGTGTATGTATTTATGCTATTACTCCCTACACGTATCACAAAGTTTTCCTTACTCTTAGTTCTCTTAAACACAGTTGCTTAGCTAGATGTTAAAGTACCATCTTCTATAGAAACCATTAAGTAATGCTTTCTTTCACTGTTTACCGTCGCTTAAGTTATCTTTCAAGATCTCATTACTCCTATTTCTCTATCCATACAACTTTGTCTTTAAAATTAATTTGGTCAATTAATTTGTTTCGATATCACTCAATAAGTACACTACATTCAATGCAATTGTTTTGTTTTGAACAATGATCGAATCACATCGACAAGAGATGTTTGAAGAGTCAATCATAGCTTTGAGACTCACGCTTGGAAGACCGGACCTATTCAAAAACAATAGGATACCTACCTATCTACTATTTTTTACTTTATTACATTGGCTGGTAGAATTAGATTTAGGTGCTCATTTTTTGGTAGGTACACAAGAGTTTCAGCACTTTCCGATTTCGGTTCAAACACAACCAAGTCATTGGTGTTATTTATTGCATTGTTACATTTTAGGAAATCTACATGTGTTTGTATTTAAGTATATTAATGAATACAAGAAGTCCTGAATTAAATTCTGAACAAAGTTTAATATTGCGAACATATAGGTACTTGTTATTCCGTAGGTATACATTATGTATTTATAGTTTAGGTTTTTAATTTTATGTTTATTAAATTCCCTTTAACGTACACACTTTGCCTCTATTTATTCTTTACTATCCTCTCTTCACTCCCAAGGTTTGCTGGAAGAAAACTCAACTATGGGTTAAGCTCGCCTTTGTACATGCTATTTTCCTTCCTGTACTTATAAGATTGTTGTTTTGTGTACAATAAAGAATATACGAATTAATCTATGTTCGTAACATGGAACGTTATTAATAAAATTGACAGAATGATAATTCAAATCACATCGTATATTTTTAATCAACATGTTAAACAAAATTTGTGTAATGTCTTCAAAGTTTATTGAAATTATAAATTTACAAATAGTGAAACATAATCTTGCATGTGAAGGAATTGAATTACGTTACGTACACTATAATATCTAGATTGATAATGTCAGAGACACAGAGCTTAAAATTGAGATTCTTCCTATAGAATTAACATACCTTCCTATTTGCTAAACAAAATAAATAAAACTGTAAAAAAAGCACATTTTTTCAAACTTATAATGATCGAACAACGAGTCTTATCTGCCGTTGCATGTCCGCAGCAAACTGAATATAATTATCAAATCATTTCATTGTCCGTAGGACTCATAGTTCTGTATTGACAACGCGTTCCATTACCTTATTTATTATTAATCCTAATCATCGATAAGCTTTGTTTCTGACTGTGATAATAAGTTATTGCCCAGAAATTTGTTTGTAGTTAAAGATTGACGAAATCGGAATATCCTAGATTTAGAGATAAGAAAGAACAGTTTAATTCTATACGCAATGTACCCAGCGTGTTCGCTTATACTGAGCGGATGAATACAAATGCCAGCGGACATATAGTTGGTATTCGATGCATCTCTACACGATTTCTGTGGTCGGGACTAGCTCGGGACAGTTTGAATATTGATCAGCCTCCTGCACTGACATTTTACAGTTTAGAAAGGGACAATATGTATATAAATTCTCAATTTTGAGGGAAAGTTCTTTCGGATTTGGAAATTGTAACTCGCTTAGTATGCAGCGTGTGGGTGCAAGGCGTAATTCAACTTAAATTTGCTCTGTGATTTGATTTTATATCGCGTATTTTGAGAACATATTGTTTATTTACAACGTGGTTCGGGAAAAAGTGTTAAATTTTGTTTTTTGTTACTGCTTTCGTAGGTATAAATATTTTTGTAACGCAACATGATGGTAACGCAACAAGGAAACTATTGTTTAATTCTAAAGCGCTTTCAGAGCCATGCTATTTAAAAAAAACGAAACATTCTTGCTAAACAAACGGCCGTGTTATGGACACGGATCTAATATTGTTCCAAATAGTTTCCATCCATACCCGTTTTGGAACTTAAATCAAATCGTCTAAAAGTTCAAAAGGTCTTGATTATCAACTTATGTTGATTTTATTGAACTTATGTTGATTTTATTGCCTAAATATTGATGTGTTTGTTTAAGATTTCGATTGATACTGCTTTAATCTCTTTTAATTTAATAGCTTTTAATCGAATAGTTTACTCAGGCATTATCCATATCTATCGCGCTATCCATTTTAACCCTTTACGGATACAAATTACACATTTTTTATTCGAAAAAATTGCCTGAGTTTTATGTTAGTTTACATGTTTTTGTCGGCACTGGTACTGAATATGGACTATTTAACATTGAATACCATGTGTGTCCTCGGTCAATCAATACGAGCTCGATATTGTGGCATGGAACCCTCTTTTATTCACTTGAGGTAAACAAGTTGCATAGGCGCAGCATGCGCAATAAAAAATCGCGCCCCTAGCAAAAAGATCCTATCAAAAATGTTCATAATACACATTCATACAAGTACTATCCCACATGTTGCTATGTTGAATAAACAGACGCTCGTCTTCAATTCTATAAACACAAGCCAATTAATGACCAATTGTCCACTAGCATAGCGTTGCCAGACTAGTGGGGTCACTGGACAAACTTGTCACTTATAAATCTCAACTAAAACACAGTGTATATGACCAATTTCAGTTTAATCTACATCATTTGCATCATATTACTGTTTAGTAATAAAATTCAACCGTATTTTGTAAGGGTTTAGTGTCAATTCTGTTTGAGGACAGTCAATCGGGTGTCCGCTGCAAGAAATTGTTCTGCGAATCGCCTTTAGGTACTTATTTGTAACGTTGAGAGTCTGAGAAACATTGCATATTTGAACAGTTCCAAGTCTTCAAATGTCTATGTTAGACAGTACCTACCTATTTCTTATTTTATCTGTTTACAAAATAGACATTGGGTCTGCGTGTATGTAAACTATATTTAGTTTGGATCTAGACAGACAGACATTATTTATTAGATAGTATAAAATTAAATTAGCGTAAAGCACTGATGGGATTTCCTCCGTAAGGCATGCTTTCAATAGGATGTGATATTAAACAGTTAGACCAGTTTTCGACTTAATATTTCAACTCATAAATAAACTTTCGTTAATGCCAAAGTCCTAAAATAATTCTATTTAATTCAAACTGTTCTATATTACTACTTTTTATACCACTGAAGTAATAGTGATAACGCCTGATAGCAAATGGTTAACAGGTTAACTTGCCTAGACGCTTGCTGCATAAGTGTAGCCTCGGGCGTTGCTGACCTACAAAAAAAACTGTCAGTCGTAGGACTGCACGTCAGAAGTGAAAACATAACTTACACAGTATATATATAATTATTATACAGACACACACACATCGGTATATATGTATTATTTATCTGAGCGTGACGGTCACGCGAGTTCAGTGCTGTTTCCCCATACCAAAAGTGCCCAACGTGCCTAAAGAAGTTCTCACTTCAAAAATGCCTTGTTTATTGTTTTATTTTTTTTATTATATTGTGAGTTGCTGATCAGAAGTGTTCATTTTTAAGAAAGGATGCCATCTACTAGTGATATCCATCAAACTGACGAACATTCGGACGAAATTTTGAATAAAGGTTTTCGCTATTGAGCACTATAGGCGTTATAAATTTTCACCTTAATTACAATTTTGTTTTTGTTTATTTTACTAAATGAATTGCGCACACAATAAGTACTTTATTGAACTAATTATATTTTTAAAGATTATAATAAATAAGGAGCTGACAGAACTCAATATTTAGATTAGCGCCCTCTAGTGGATCTATATAATTGTGTTGTTACCGTGACGGTCACGAGTTCAGTGCTTTTTCCCCACAGCAAAAGTGCACAATGGGCCTAAAGAAGTTTTCACTTCAAAAATATTTGTGACCTCATATTACAGTATACTGGAAACAGTTTGTCACTGTTGTTTGATGATACGGTGCCTATGAACACGCAGCGTCGTATGTCATTCATACCAAATTTAATGCGCTACGTTTTATCATTGCTTTGATTTTCTGCAGAGATATATATTTCCCAAGTCGGGTATTGACATAATTGATACCGCAATTTGCAGTAACTTTGTCACAACTAACACAAGCCCGATATAATCTAATCGCAGCTTTGCCAAATATAGCTTACTAGTTCTTTTTTTAGGGTTCCGTACCTCGAAAGGAAAAAACGGAACCCTTATAGGATCACTTTGTTGTCCGTCCGTCCGTGGGTCTGTCTGTCAAGACCCATTTTCTCAGGAACGCGTGGAGGTATCAAGCTGGAATTTATATCAAATACTCAAATCTACTGTCCCTTGGAGCTGTGAAAAAATCAAACTTCTAAGCCAACGCAATCAAAAGATACAGCCGTTTATGCCGCAAATTTTCGACACTCGCAAGGGAATCAAAACCTACAGACTACTTCCCGTGAACTCAGAATCTTGAATTTTGGTATGAAGCTACGTCCTATAGCACAGATAAAGGAAAAATTGCGAAAACCGTATATTTTTAGTTATATCATATAACAAAAATACTTTACGGAACCCTCGGTGCGCGAGTCCGACTTGCACTTAGCCGGTTTTTTTTGTTACATGTAAGACTGTGAAATTATAAACGGCGTATTAAAGGACCCGACTCATAAGGGCCATTTAACGAGTGGGTCGTTTAGACCACACGCGCTCTAGTGTTGACTGTATTGCTAATTAGCCGTTTATAGCCATGAGACACTAACTGTAAAGACTTTCCATAACATAATGGCGCTATTCTGATGGAAATGACCACTCGACATGGCGTTAAGGCTATACGTGGTTTATGCTTTGACATGTCTTCCCGAGGGCTCTAAGAAGGCCTAGCCATGGCGTTAGTGCCGAGTGGGAAATGTAAAGTAATCTTCGCTTCGTTAATTTTGTACATAATCTCACCTGCATGTATATTCCCCGTCTGGTAGTCAAAGATGTATTACCTAAACCAGCGATTCTTAAAGTGGGTTCCTTGGAAAAGTTACAAGGGTACCGCGAAATAAATATATATCCATAGTTAGAAACCTTCAAATGTTATTATTGTAACATTTTTTTATTTTTACTTTTTAATACAATAATATTATTAGTTTGCGAAAATTATATTTTAGTAATTGTATAGTAATTTATAGATTTTATAGAAATTTTCGACTTGCCCGGGCCGTCAAAAAAAGTGCGGGAGAAATGAAAAAAAAACTGGGTGTACCCATGAATCTCAATTCAAAATTCACGTTCCTGCGTTCTCTTTACGTATTAATCACTACATATTATGAAACAAAGTCCCCCGCCGCGTCTGTCTGTATGTTCGCGATAAACTGAAAAAGTACTGAACGGATTTTCATGCGGTTTTCACTAATAAACAGAGTGATTCATGAGGAAGGTTTAGGTGAATAATTTGTTAAGATTTTGTGTAAATTGATTGAAATATGATGATGATTGTTGAAGACGTCTCTGCTATCCGTGCGAAGCCGAGGCGTGTTGCTAGTATGTAGATAAATAAACGTCCTAATGAAGCCTAGTCAGAGTACGTTGAGACCTTTTAATGGAAAGTGTTATAAAAGTGATAATTTCTTCAAGGTAAGGTGCACATGCTTCGATTTCCAGACTGTCGTAAAGCGATCAGTGTTACCTTAACTACTTAATTGTGTTGTGTAATCTGTTCTCGACATAAATCTGCGCTTATAAATTTGTAGTATATAAAAGTCACAATGAATAACATGATACTTAAGTTGTTAAGGACACGTTTACAAATTTTGCAGATTTGATTTAAAAAACATAACATTAAAAAAATGTTGTTTTGCGGAAAATCAATCATCTTTATCTATGTTTCTATCGTGTTTATGTTTAATACATCTTTTTCTTAATTTTTTTTTTGTATTAGAAACAGGGGTTTATTAAGAATGCAATGTTTGACCAGTGAATGGCTGAATCTCACTATATAATGCTACTAATAAATGTGAAAGTTTGGATGGATAGATGGATAGATGGATGGATGGATGGATGTCTGTTACTCTTTCACGCAAAAGCCACTGAACCGATTGCGATGAATCTTGGTATGTAGATAGCTGGAGACCTGGATTAACGCATAGACTACTTTTTACCCCGATATTCCCACGGGATCGGGACTTACGCGGGTGAAACCGCGGGGCGCTGCTAGTGTTACAAATGTGAAAGTTTGTATGGATGGATGAATGGATGTATGGATGTTTGTTACTCTTTCACGCAAAAACCACTGAGCCGATTGCCATGAAACTTGGTATGTAGATAGCTAGAGACCTGGATTAACGCATAGGCTACTTTTTATCCTGATATTCCTACGGGATCGGGACTTACGCGGCTGAAACCGCGGGGTGTTGCTAGTTTATACTATAGCAGATCCCGGCAGTCGTTGTTTTGGCAACACACATGGTTATTTTGGGTTGTTTTTATTTATATTATTTATTCACCCGTATATGTGTAAAATAAATGATCTCTATGTTATGTAGCCTTTAAGAAGTTAAAAAATTATAGTATTTATGGAAAAACAATTAGATGTATGTGCAAGTTTTCATAGAGACCGGTCAGTGTCAGTATCTCACATAAACCGACATTATTTTTTATGTATATATAGATAAGTAAATTTGTAGATAAAATAATGGTCTATTTGTAGATAAAAAAACGTTAAACTCGGTTTTATGAATACGCGGGAAAATATTCTGAAACCTTTTTTATTGGTTGCTACATTATACCTATTTTAATAAATTCTTTTACTTAAAACAAGACTCAATGTTATTGTAACACAATATTTTTACATACATAGAAAGTATAGCGTACCTTCTACATTTACACCAATTACAAAGCATTTTTTTTGTAGTCAAATCAGCAACATCACCCTCCAGCTATAAATTTAAACAAAATGCCTAAGTTTATAGTCAAAGACGCTTTAATAAGCTTACTATCACATATTATTTCGGGATTAAATTTTGATGATTTTTTTCTGGTGAATCTGCACGTATATGATAAAGCTGAAGGTTTGTTTATTGGACGTGCTAATCGCCGGAATTATACGCATTCGTAAAATAATTGTGCATTTTGATAGATCAATTATTGAGGAAAGTTGTAGTCTATTTAACATCACGGATTCGCGGTATTCTTAGGAGCGGAGCAGTGATTATAAACGCTGGTAAAATTGCGGATAGTATAGATAAGTACATAATTCTCGTCACGAGCTTTTTTAATATTTTGTGTTCTTTAACTTCCAGTCCAAGTCAGCCTTTCTGCTGTTTAGTCCCTGTGACATAAACTAAGTGAGGTGCAGCCTCTAACCGTAGTTATCTACATCCATTCTTGTTTGCACATAAAACAGTGCGCCGGCGCAGCTTACTCAAACAAGCTGTGTTTGGACCTCACGGATGTTGTATAGGGCTGGCATGTTACAAACGTCAAGTGTTTATTTCTATAATTCAAGTGGAATGTTTCTTTTTTTTGTCAAGAATGTAAATGTGGTTCCACTTCACTCCTTTTAAATAACTTTATATAATTATGCTTCGTCTTACTAACCGGCTATATTTATATTAACCGTATATGCAAGGAGCATGAGCACTTTTAAAAAAATACAAATATTGTGGTTGTTTGCGTTGCGTAAAATAAGCCATTGTGTTCATTTTAATTTAGTGGGCAAAAATATGGACTGTGTACTTGTGTCCCAACTAAGTTTTATACCACTGCATATTATAAAACAAAGTCAAGGTGTGACATCCTTAATTGTTGTCTTTTGACGTAAACGCCTAAAAGGAACGAGTGTGGAACACAATAAATCTTTTTGAACAATTTATGTTTTTATATTTTTGGCAGTTTTGCCAGACTCATATTATGACTGTTTTTAATAACGTAATTGTAAATTAACTCTACAAAGAAAACATTAAGTTAATTTACAAGATACCATAGATATTTTCTTACCATTTTTATCAACTTCTTGCCTAATGGGTTATGTTCATCATTACTTTTAATTGGCGTGATTGACGCTCATTTTCAATAGGTAAAGAGCATGATTGTGAAGTAACGTTAAAAAAACAATAGAAGTCTTTCGCATGAGAAACCGCCATTTCCCATACAGTACTGCAACGTATGAGCAGTAAAAACTTGTCTCTATTTTATTGGTGCTGTGGAAAACCTCAAAACTATTATTTTACATCGTACACCCGCATGATTGAAACTTTGAGCTGTGAGAATGTCATACATTATAAAGATTGTTTATAATCTGGTGACACTGGTAGTGGTGTTTTATGAAACTGGATAAGAACTACACCCAGTTATTATACGACTAGCAACCCGCCCCGGCTTTGCACCGGTACAAATTATACACCAAAACCTTCCTCATGAATCACTCTGTCTATTACTGGAAACTGCATGAAAATCCGTTCAGTAGCTTTTCAATTTATCGCGAATAGACAGACAGACGTGGCGGGGGACTTTGTTTTATAATATGTAGTGATGTGCTAACGCTTATAGCTTCTGCACTGATGCACTGCACGATGATGAAATAATTAAAATTGGGTGTCATTTTACAACTAGCAACACTGAACATTTATTAGTTTTCTGTTAGTTTATGCTTTAATTCTTCTCTTTGATCTCTTTGAATGTATTAAATAGGCTGATTTAACTAAAATATACCCTCAGCCATGGTGAAAACATCTAAAACAGAATGACAATAATTAAAAGATTGCTAGTACTTATACAAAGTCCGTTGGCTACTTGTTAGTGCATTTATTTCAGCTGGCAACTCTGTTCAAAATTCTTCGTCTTTTTTTAAATAACCTGTAGTATTGCTTATCGACTATTCTTAAGATATCCACACGCGTTATATTCTAGTGTTTACATAGTTCATGCATATGCTAGCGGTTACCGGCCCGTCCGTCCGTTTGCTTTAATAATAAGCCTGCGCCTGCGCCGGTGTCACGAACTCCAAACATAACCTCGAGCTAAGCGGGTTTGTGGAGGATACAAAAATAAAAAAGTGTTAAAATGTTGCTGAGGAACGATTTTTTTTCTTTCCTCACCTTCTATTAACATGGAAATCATCTTTGAAAAAAAAGTGTGAGATTTCGATCTGTTTTTCGACTTTTATTGTAGGGCTATTTGTGGGAGTGTAATGATAGTCTGTGAGCGAAGTTGCTAGTCTGTGGCGGTAAAGACAGCAATCAGTCTATGAGTCTCGAAACCTACACTGAACTTACTAGAATAGTACGATGTTGCTGCAAAGAGACAATTTGTCTTAAGGAGAAGTGATTGGGTCGGTGCAAATATGGTTTTAGTTTAAAAATTCGTACAAGACGATGTTCGTTACTATTCAAAATGTTTTTGCCCTGTTCTCTCTAACAGAAACAGTACTAACTTTATCTCTTTCTCTTGAAAAAAACGCTTAGCTTGCCTTTACGAAAGTAGTGAGCTAAGTCATCGTTTGTTGATAAATATAAAAATGGTTTGTATGTCAGGTAATATTTGAAGAATATTCTATTACCTCATAATATATTCTGATACAACTCTCTTTAGAGTGTTTACGATAAGTTCATTTTAAAAGTTTGGAAACCTGATAATTTCACTAAAACTTAATGTAAATATATTGGCTATTACCGTATATTTGTATGTTTGGTTGGTCGGTGCTTTATACTTAAAAACTAAAGGATTATTTACCGTATCGAATATCCAAGTCCTCTCCCACATTTTAACCGACAAAAGGTTAAATATAAAAAAGACGGGCATTTGACAAATAAACTTTTTTATAACATGCACTATTTACATCTTAATAGTTTAGTTTCTAGAATATTCTGTGTTATATTATGAAAGTGATTTATCATTGCAATCGCAGTTCGAAGTAACAACTGCCGTGTGTATCACACACTCACGCGGCGAAAAGCAATACAACGTTGCTTCACTGCCGGTTTTCTGTGAGGCCGTGGTATCACTCCGGTCGAGCCAGCCCATACGTGCCGAAGCATGGCTCTTACACGAAGTAATATAGCTAAAACCGAATAAACTACAGAAAAAAAAGACAAAAAACAGCTAATAAATACGTTGTCTTTCAATGCAATATATGTAGGTCTAATGTTAGTCACACAGGATTTACTAAACTTCGACCAACATGTTAAAACCCGGGGACACATAACACACGAAACGGCTGAACAGATGTGAATTAAAAACTACACACACATACACACCTTAAAAAGCAAAAGGGGGGCTGCGATGTCACAAAGAAACAGCAAAATATACTTATATCATACACAAAGTTAAATACATAATACAAATACATAATTGTACAATATAATATAAAGAAAAAGATGGCGGCTTGTCAAAATTCTATTCCTGTCCCACCATATTTTTTGGATATTTATAAATAGTTAATCGATATGCCATTAGTGCACTTTATCGATGGTACGTCTACCGAATGTGTATGGATAATTACAACTTTTTCTTTTGTCTTCTATTCCTTAGCTTTCATTGTCATTGTTTATTGGTTACGTACCGTAAATTATATTTTTAATCTGTAATTATTAGCTCGGACGGTATCTTTGAAAATCAATTGCTCTATGTTGTATGCATCAGTTGTCAATTCTTTATTCAGAAATGTATTCGACTTCCTAATTAATATTTTTTACACTTCAATGCATATTATACTACAAGTTTTTTTTTTTTGTATTCGTGTTTAGATATCGTTTGGCTAAAAAAAAACAAATATATTTTTTTTATCTGTCATATCATGTGAATTCTGTGGGTAGTCTGTCGGTTAATTGCAATGCCAAAGCCGGTCTAGAGGCGTTCTATCGTGAAAGCATTTAAATCTTTATCTTGAGTTATGGCAATCAACGTCTGGGATCTAATATCTTAACTATCATTTATCCATTTTGAATATTGATATCGTACAATTGTTGTATTTATGTAGCCATTATAACGCTAAGCGTTTGTTAGCCTTCATTATAATATACTCGGTGCGTATATTATAGGTTAGAGTTATAATAGCTTCCTATACCGTGCAAATTATGATTATGGTACTGTTGTTGATGCATATTAAAGATATTATTTACCACAATTGTTATCGGCTTCCTTTTTTAAGTTGTTTGGTTTATCACTGTTTTCGTGTTTTAGTGGTGATGGTGGTGAAATATATATACATATTTTTTTTAAATAATTTATTTTACATAGCCATTGTTGCAATATATTGGAACCCTGCCTCCTGTGGTAGGTGATAACCTGTGTTACAGGAGACAGTGTCTTCAACCATTTTGTTTTATCAGCTATACGATAAAAATACAGTTAAGAGTGTGTGTGCGTGTGCGCGTGGGTGTGTGTGTGTGGTGTGTGGCGTGTTAATATATAAAAATATATAATATTAAAAAAATACATGATATTTACTATCTCTTATCGTCAGGATATATCACTGTTGGAAATGTGTTCTTAAGGTTCGTCAGCTTTTATCCAGAAATTGCTGATAGTATCCTTCTATACCAATGTCTTTTTTTTTTAATTTATGTAAGAGTATTATGAAAAACCTTCTAAAAAGCCTTCAATTCATATTATTATATAATGTAGTTCTCGGTCAAGTAATTCCAGTTTTTTTTTTAAATTGAGACAATAGCTTGTATATTCTGTGTGAAATAAAATATGACGTCATATTTTTCTATTGTTGAAACATTTGACTTAGTTTAGTGTTTAAAATATATTAAGCTGCTGTAATAAATACGAAATGTAATTTTCACAGTCATGAGTTTGCAACTATTACCTACACCATATTACATATTGTTTAAAATGTAAACTGAAACATAGTCTGTCGTATTCAAATAATAACGCATCCCAGAACACGATGAAAAGTTTAACTATTCCAGAATTTTCCACTCACGGACTGACAAAATTTATGTCTTAATTTTCTTGTGGGCAACGAACACACATTTCCACTCGTACAAACACGAAATGAACACCGCATTCAGCCGCACGAATAAATCACTTCAAAATACGTCCACTTAAGACAGTGTGGAATTTGTGACCACACATAATTGATTTTAAATTATTCCCAAATACATTGTGCGGTATAGATACGTGTAAAGCATTAGGATGGCCCCTGATAAACTCGTGTGTGTAATCCAACCTTTAGGTTTGGTTTTTATAGTCGCCATATCCACATTGTACACTCAGATTAAGTTTTATGAATCTCCACTTTGTCGCCGTGTTAAAAATCATTTTTTGTTTACACTGCCAGCCTGAGAATGCCAACATTTTTGTTCTTTTTCTTTAGAATTATGACCCCTATATCCTGCTAATATTATAAACGTGAAAGTTTGTTTGAAAGGATGTATGAATATTCGTTGCTCTTTCACGCAAAAACTACTGAACCGATTGCGATGAAACTTGGTATGTAGATGTGGATACCCGGAGACCTGGATTAACACTTTTTATCCCGATATTCCCACGGCATCGAGACTTACGCAGGTGAAACTGTGGGACTCAGCTAGTCTATAATAAAAACGTAACACAACCATATCGTTGTTTTATTGTACCCGACTTTACAGGTACATACATGACTTTTTCAAATTGGTCACATATTTTTATAAATCATAGATTCAAAATTGAAATGTATTTCATTAAAATGATTCATTCAAACGTAGTTTTTTTTAAGTTACCATTATGCGAGTCTGGTTTTAAGTAGACCAGACTCGCGTAATGGTAACTTCTTAAGTGTACATCCATCAAAATCGTGTCTACAGAAAACATCTCGTTCAACATTTCACGTTTATAAATCACCGACGTCTCATTGAGATCAAGTTTGTGTAACTGTTTTGTCTATATAATCATTAGTGTGAAAGTAGGAGCGCTTTGTACATTACTTGTTACCACCTTGTCATTAATCAACTATGCTCTTACAAAACTATTATTTCATGTAGCACATCTTTGATTTCGAATAGCATACCGTTACAGGAAAAGGTTATTTAGGAAATAGAATTATATGAAAGTATGCAGTGTCTTAAAGTTCTTCTAACTATTTCGAGAAACTAAAAGTTAAGAAGGGATCTTGAGAATCTTGCTTAATGAGACGGTGGCTTGAGATTATGTATTTTTTCATAACCCATTACAGACAGTACAAGTCGTGACCCTGTGGCGAACGACAGTAACACCCCTGCATGCCTCAGAAAACGTCTTAGCCAACAGTCCCGTTGTCATTGTCATAAACAGTAGCAGTTGCATCCTGTAGTAAAATCGTGCTGATATTAAAAAAATAAAAACTGTCAGTCGTGGGACTGTACGTCAGAAGTGAAAACACACATATGTATATTATATATGTATCTGAGCGTGACGGTCACACGAGTTCAATATTTTTCCCCATCCCAAAAGTGCACAACGTGCCTAAAGAAGTTTTCACTTCAAAAATACTTAAACTAGCTTAGTGGTTTTGAAAAGAAACTGTATACGTTTTCTGGCCTCAAGTTTTTCGTCTGATTGGTGTATACATTTTATTTGAAATGTCGTGTAAATTAGCTTGTATCTAACCGATATAGAATGCATCGCCATGGAATTGTTTATGGGCCTGTCACAAAGTCACTAACCGAAGTTATGGCATTTTAAGAACGTGTGATTTCCTTGTCTCCTATTAGTTATTTACGTACGCAACTTGCGATAAATTAGTGGTGAAAGAAGATTTATCTATTGTGGAATAATTGTGTTAAATGAAAGGTTCTAATTTAACACTAGGAAATGTTATCCCAGTTTGAAAAAATGGTTGCACTGTTCGACTCAGTAATCAAAATTACCCTAGAATCCACAATAGAAAGAAGAAAACTAGGTAGGCTTATAATACATGTCTGATCGAATCGAAGCCAGTCGTTTAAGGAAATACTTTCAGGCTACACATTCTGGAATAGTCTTTGCGGTAAAATGGGGTCTTCAGATCTCCACGAGGGATAAGGTTTGCGGCGCACAAGTGATAGCCTTGGTGATGCAAGTGTTTATAGCATCGAAAACCACGTACCATCAGGCCGGTTTAAATTCGACCATATTCATTAAATGTTTTGTTTTATTTAATAGACCTATTTGTAACATAAATCAACCTTTTCATTTCCAGTATATATTGAACCCTCATTGTATAGACTTTTCGTATTATGACAGGTCAACATGTACTGGACACGTGTAGCTTGATGTAGCCGTTTTCACATTAGTTTTTAATTTATAACACATAGTTTAAGAAAATTTACATTCCTCCGTGCGGAAAATTTGCTTAAAAATGGCTACAAAGAATTCTCTACACGTATAATATTTAGATTAAAAAAACCGGCCAAGTGCGAGTCGGACTCGCGCACCGAGGGTTCCGTAAAATATTTTTATTATATGATGTAACTAAAAATTTACGGTTTTCGCAATTTTTCCTTTATCTGTGCTATAAGATGTTGGTTCGCACCAAATTTCAAGATTCTGAGTTAACGGGAAGTACCCTGTATCTTTTGATTGCGTTGGCTTAGAAGTTTGATTTTTTCACAGCTCCAAAGAACAGTAGACCTGAGTATTTGATATAAATTTCAGCTTGATACCTCCACGCGTTTCTGAGAAAAAGTGTCTTGACAGACAGATAGACGTTCGGACGGACGGACAACAAAGTGATCAAAAGAGTGCGGAACCCTAAAAATACGCTTACTCCATCAATTTATAAACTAAGAATACTTAGACAGCAATGTTAAAAAAGTGGTTATAGAATAAAAGTCGTGTTGTTCATATTTAAACAAATACGATTATCCATTAGATAAGCAAGTGATTGCGAGTGATGGATTATTATCGGTGACCTTTTATTGTTTTGTGTCGGTCGTCGGAAGCCAGTTAACGGTCACTGACAATCAGCGAGATTTAATAAAGAGAAACTTTGTCTATATTACATTAACTAGTATAATAACCTCCCTGCCCTACTCGCGTAATAAATTGATTCATAATGTAGTTTATAGTTATTTAACTGGGATATTTTACAACTAATTTATCAAACAAGCATAGGGTGTGTTTTATAACCAGCGGTTAGCGCCCGGTGTGGCTGTACATATTATTATTCTAAACACTCACAAGTCGGTTATAACTCGAATTAAAATTTTGCTGCGTACAGGTAAAGATCGCAGGACGTCGGTGGATGCAGACCACTTCCAACCGGTCTTCTTGGAAGTCATTAAGGGGGGCCTATGTCCAACAGTGGACGTCCTATGCCTGAAATGATGATGATGAGCACTTTTATAAATAAAATAGTAATCTTAGTTTCAATAACTATACTGATACTAGCGAACCCAAAAAACGTTGTTCTCACCGCACTGAGGATTGTCTTCTTGCTGTCATAATTGATTTCGAGAATAAAATAAATCAACCCTAATCTTAAAAAAATAACAGTAACACTTTGCAGTTGCAGCGCCACCTACCTCCAATTGTGTATTTAAAACATCTACGGATTCACTCAAACAGATAAATAAAATTTCATTAAAAAAATGTAATAAGAATCCTAGAATCCGGTTGCAGCGCTACCTACTGGGTCCAATTGTGAATCTAAACCATCGAGGGACTCACTCAAGCACACTCAAAATATTTATTCAAAATAAGTGCAGCGGTTTAGGAGGAGTTCAGTGACGTATACATGCACAGAAGAATTATATAGATAAAGATACTAGCAACATACACAAGGTATATTATTAATTTATTTTAACTTAACCCCAATTGCTTAAGACTCAATATTTAGTAATGTTAAAGTCACTTCAATCCAATAGTAGAATGTATTAGACCGTATGCTATACATCGCTAGACACTTAGCTAAAGATTATTCAAACGACAAACTTAAAACTGCAATGAAAAGCGTCTAAAATTGACTCATAATATGCACTTGATTAAAACGAGTGATTAGAGACCGAGTTGTCAATCACAGGTGTGACATAAGGTCGCAGACAGTCTGAGACGGTAATTGGATTAAAGAATGCTTAAACAATTGGTGCGTGATGTCTGCTGGTAAGTAGTTGTTAGCTTATGCTTGTTTGATTCGTCAGTTTTATTGTGTCTGCTAGACTGTTTCAATGTTTTTAATCGAGAGATTAAGCGGATTATTCAAGGCTGTCTAGTGGTTTGAAAGTTTCTTGAACTTTGATATGAAATGTTGCTAGAAGCTGCTCAGAGACAAATCATATTGAAATGCAATATCTAGTGTCATTTTTTATTTACTATATTAACTATATTAATAGCCGGCAAGTTCACATTGTGTATATGTGTATATAAACAAAAGTTAAGTCAATTATTTAACATACCCATTGCTGTTATTTTTTTTTTATTATTAATAATACGTCAAACGCATAACAACGCTTCTTAGTTTACATCCATAAAATATTTCATCCATAGACAGCAAAGTGAATAGATAGGCAATTAACTCATTTAAAATGTCAGTGAAAGACACCTGTCGTGGGCGTACGTTGTAACTATAAGAAATTAATGAGATCAAACTGTAGTATGTTTATTATATTGTCGCATTTACGGCCGACAACCAGTTCCATTCACTCTTACGACTTCCGTGGAATTATTGTAGATAGGCGCTTTCTCACTTGATCTGAGATCTCTGCATCCCACAGATTTCGTCAGTTATCGGATAATTTTATTAAACAAACAAAGGTACCACATTAAGAAACATCAATTAATTTCATGTGAATATGATATTTTCGTAACAAGTTGCGCGCGCACAATTATAATGATGGGAGTGGTGCTCGCGCTAGTAAGGAAAAGTTTGCAATCGCTGTGAGATCGCTTCGTGTCACACCTTTGTATTATTTATCCATATTTCACAAATATTTTGAAGCTGGGAACGAAATTATAACATTGAAAAATTGGGCTTATGACTTTTCAATTACGGTAAGTACTCCGAAATTGAAAAGTCATAAGTCCAATTTTGTGAGAAGTCAAATTTTTGTAGCATTTCGTTTTTTTGTGTTACATTACAACCTATTACGTTTTGCGAATCTGGCTGTAGGTACTTACATATACAGCAGTTAATTTTGAGTATCATAACCTAGACTCGGTAGATAACATTGTGTTTGAATGTTGAACATTTGAATACACCCTGATATTTGACTTGCTTAATTATTTCAATTCTAAACCGTGGCCTTAAAAACGAACACATTTATTTGAGTAGTTTTTATGGTACCTCGTCGATAATATATATTGACATCAAAAGAACGACGCAAGTGTGTGACATGTGTGTCAACACATAATAAAAAAAAATGAATTATTATTTATTACCCGACCTTGATCTAAATGTTCAAAAGTGGCACAATAACCATCATTATCAAAGAACCTCGTTATCAGGGTAGTACAAGCATGTTGTTTGCGGTGTCCGGCGGAAGTGTCGCGATAGGGTGGTTCAGGTTCAAACAAGTCCACGACGCGGCGACGGAAGGGCGCTCTCGGAAGCGACGAGTATCGTACCGTGTGAACCGCGCCGATAGCTGCGCTGCGCAAGCACACACGGTCAAATTGGTCAAAATTTCGTCTGGTAACTAGATACTCGTATTATATTCAGTTACATTAACAGATAAAGAAGATAGTTTATACCAAGAAATAAATAAGTCTATAAGTTTTTTATCTATATATTAATACGTGAAGCGAAAACTTTGGATCCCTTTTTACGAAAATTGGACGGAAACTCCTCCAGTTTGAAATTTCGCACACTTATAGTTTATACAGAGAAGAAGTGGCGAATGCTAAAATTTTTGAACAATATTTGTTATAAAGTTAAAAAAAAATGCAAAAACGTCCAGTAGTGTCCAGTATATATTTTGACCTGTCATGGTACAAAAGTCTATGCAATGACAGGTCAAGTAATATTGGCTAATGAAATAAACCATGGTCGAAATTCGACCACCACGCGATCTCTAATTATGATTAATGGGCGATTTCAATAATTCATGTAACATAATAATAATGTTATAGATAACAATTTTTGTTCTATATCTAATTTCATAATATCTCTTTAAAAGCATGATAGTAGATGATGATAAAGTTGAACTTACCTGTCCATCAAAAATAAATAGCATCTTGATTAGTAAGAAAGAGTAGGTGCACGCTATATTTAACAGGACTTGTCCACCGATACAAATTTTAAAGAGACAGAGAGAGAGCAAAATAAACCTATAATACCTAGTGAAAGATATATGAATATTATGCAAAAAAAAACAAAAAGGAATTTGAACTTATATTATTTTATTCTGTGTATTTGCTGTAGTTAATTCCAAGTTTTGATATCAGTGTTCACGAGTACATATCGATATGTACCTACGCGCAAATATTTAAATCGTTTCATATGCCTTCACTGTACTCAGATTCCTAGTAAAAGTGTTCATATAAATATGGATCATCCTAATAATAAAAATCTGGGACACATTACATATCGCTATCTAAACCCAAAGTAAGCAGGGCTTGTACAGATAAACATACGTACAGGAGGTACATTTGTATATATGTACATAGAAACACCAATACTTATGAGCGTGAATTCACTTAAACCTCATAAGACGGTTGTAAAAAGTAGTATAGGCCGCACGTTGATAATACTAGTGTCTTATGCATTGGTCTAGTAATTAAAAAGAAAAAAATTAAAGGTGTTCGGTAATGCTTCTAAAATGTTTGCCTAAAGGTAACTATCCTGTCTGCCTATGTAAAATTGCAAATAAGGGTCTATAAAGTGCATTCTTTGTAAGTTAAATCAATAAGTTAAAATAGAATTACCGTTGCAGTTAGTCTGTAGTACAACTTAAGAGGTGGTCCTTATTTAGTTGTGATTATGTATAAGTAAAAGCGACGGTTGAGATAAGTTTATCAAATTAACTGCATTGATAGTTGTGGAATCCAATGCACTACTACGATTTTATTTCAGATATGTCAGTTATGTTTTCACTTCTGACGTACAGTCCTACGACTGACTGTTTTTTTATCAAGGCATAGAGAAAATATCAATATTTTTAATGCAGTTCGTGCAGCAGGAATTGTACTTTTTCGTGCATATTGCTCAAATTCCCAAACCAACCGAACTATTATCAAAACAGATGTATAATTATTGTCAGATTGACAGATTGACTTCGGTTACAAAACATTGATTTTAACTCAAGTCAATAAAATTGATATAAACATAAAATAACGCCCACGTTTAAGTTGGGTGCAATTGTGTTAATCACCGCAGAAAACGTTTATTCTATTTGTGAATAGGTCACCAGGGTTCCATCGCTAGGGTTGGCAACATGTAAGCGATATCTTAACGTTGCAATCGTGAAAGGCACCAGTAACTGCTTACAATTAGACTTTGCATGCTGCATGTGCTGCCCTTTCCATTGCTTAGCAACGGTTCGCATAATGGCAACAATATAAAACATTTTTTTCACAATCCATTTTTCGCCATTTTCTATGAAAACTTAGACTTAAATCGTGTTAAACTTAAATTGTGGATACCCTAACTACATTGTAAGGTGACCTCGCTAGTTTGTCGAAAACCAACGTCATTGGCCAATGTACAGTGTGATCCAAATCATATCGTTTAGTGAATGGTTCCGGATTTACATAGTTGTATTGTATATACTTAGCGTGTGTTTTGATTGTGCGAACGATATCATGTATTAAATACAGATTATAATTCATGAATATTGACATGATTTATTGATTACCAGGAAATTAAATAAAGTTGCTTTTGACATGAGTATCACTTAAGGTTTTATTCAAGGTTATGGCTCGCCTAAAGGAGAACTGTTATCGGTACCTAGGTATAAATCCTCACAATACCACAGCTGTCATTCATACCAACCCCATGCCCGTATGGTAATCTGACGTTAACGTCGTCTTAAGTTTACTCTAGGTCCAAGTCAATTTTGAATGCCTATACAATCTCAAAAAAACATAAAGTCAAAGTAAGCATTTGTTGTGAGACCTGAAAGTAAAAACCTCGAACTTTAGCGTTGAGTTCATCCGCTCCTTGCCCGAGTCTGGCGACCCCGCTCCTTGCCCGGGTCTGGCGACCGCCGCTTCTTGTCCGGGTCTGGCGACCCCCGCTGGTCCAAGGAACATATTTAATTAATAATCTTTTATTTTAGGCTGTCATTATGCCAGAAAAAAAACATCAGTTTAATTCCTCATGTTTTTATCATATTTGCCCCAGAACAGCAAAAGACCTGTCAAAAGTCAATATAAGCAGACACTTTATTTTTTAATTGTACCCACTTTAAAACAACCACTATTGTTTATGTATCACTAAACTTGAGTAAAGGATGTGGTCTGGGAAGCTCTCGAATCCGGTAAAACTGTACGCCAGGCCGAGATTCATTATAGGGCCGTGTAAACAATGATGGACCATAAACTTGTACACTTGTTCTGCCTACCTGCTTACTTTATTGTCTGCATCGTGGTGTTTTAGTACTAAGTGACAGGCTGATTAAAAACGGCTCTGTCGTAAAACGGAGTTTGTAGACACAAGATATTGTTGCTAACTTACTAC
The DNA here is from genome assembly GCA_963859945.1 of Euplagia quadripunctaria. Classification (NCBI taxonomy): domain Eukaryota; kingdom Metazoa; phylum Arthropoda; class Insecta; order Lepidoptera; family Erebidae; genus Euplagia; species Euplagia quadripunctaria. The sequence goes on along the minus strand of OY982560.1, from coordinate 3,399,305 downwards.
AAAACTAGAGTTCCGAACTATATAAGGTAAATGTTTATATTAATGTATGTACGATACGATCCGATGTTAACTTAATACGTGTATATTAAAACCTTTTATGGATAAATTCCTACTAATATTCTCAACTATCTATTGTTAGCTTTCTGTTTCAATAAATTTAAGGTCGTATAGAATGATATAGTATCTCACAAATAGAAATAAATACTCCTAAACTTTAAAATACATTCTGTAACCCTAAAGTGTTCTCCTATGAACCCTATAAACGGTCCGTTAAGCTTAAACAGTATACTTTAACGGTCCTTTACATTCCCCTCTTAAACTTAAATAGTCATTGCTTCACATACGACCCCGACTAACATTCAACTGTTCGCTAAAAAAGGAAATCTTAGTCGAAGAAAACTAAAATCTAGAACGTTCTGCAACTGATACTAACATTTAATGATATAAACGTGCCTTTAAACCAGATCCCGGTGAAACAATACCTAACAACAATACTTAATTATACGGATTATCCTTTACTTGCGTACTTGCATGTCGTGTTAATAACGGTATGAGTAAATCGACATCTGGTCCGCGGGCCCGGACCGACTGACACGCGTAATTGCTCAAGTATTATTATAATGCTACTGAATCCAGAAGGCCAGTCAGCGTTGACGGCTAAGTACCTATTACGGACCGTGAGACCATTTAAATCTGTTAGATTTAACGTCTGTATAAAGAATTTTAATCTACAGTTTGGTCAAAAATCGCGTGATTACTTTGTGTTTGAAACCCCTGAGAAAATTCCGCGATGTCAACAGATATACTAGAAAAATGATAATTATTCAACAATATATCAAAGTTAAAGTCAGCGCGAATAATAAACTAAAATACATAATTTACACGACAATTTAATGAATAAAATAACCTCATGTGAGATTTCGACACACATAGTAATGGTTAATTATATAATACTCGAATATCGTGTCGGTAACCGCTGCTGTAATTAATGCCTCTAAACCTATTCCATGGCTCGTTTTTTGTCTGTCTGCTGATGATTTGTGCTGAGAATGTTCTCCGGTGGCGGTGCTACACGAACGCTGCGCATGCGATGCTCGGTAGTTGCGTAACACATAAGATCTGAGCATTTTCTTTTCTGTAATTACGCTCATTACATCAATAAAGACTATGTTGTTACAGCAATAGTTAACTTCAAAATAACTATGTATACATTTTTGCGTTCAAGACTAGTTATATTCGTTCGATTGTCGTCTGGTGCAACAATAAGGGACCGTTTACCTGCTCGTCTCCCTTCGCCCGAAGGCGTCGCACCCTCCGAGATTTGCGCCGGGTGCGCAGGCGCAGGTGCTCGACGCACGACGACAGTACTAACCGTCTATTTTACAAAAACGACAAAAAGGCCCAGCCAGGAGCTATGGCAACCGTGTCATGTTATTCTGTCGGTTTATAACATAAAAACGAACGGAGAATTTGGCCGTTTCCGCTTTCTCGGAACAGTGATTCACCTCGCGTGTAAGCCTACGCTATGATTTATACAGATTATTGTTTGCGGTCAAACTTGAATGTTTTATGCGATTAAATAAATTTTGTTAGAACATAATTTTTAATATTCAACTTAATAATAATGCATGCTCGGTATGGAGGACGGCTAAGTCTTTTTAAAGTGTTTCTAAATTTATCATTTAAAGCTTCTACCACTTTCACCGCCATAAGTCACGCAAGCTTTTGGGCTAATAAATATCGTTAAATGATCACAGGATATAGTTAAATCTATTACGACTTTGGATGATGTATTAATTTTAAAAACGTTTGTCCCGACTTGAACAAATTTTGTATTTTATATGAATTTTATTGACTATGGCTATTCTGAATTTAAGCATATTTGCGAAAAAGTAAATGAAATTGTAATAAAGTACTATGATTTTAATTTTATGGTCTTTTAGGAAATTAAGTCAGTAAAATTTATATTTAAAACACAAAATAGGCCTCAAATTGTAATGAACGCTCGTATCAGTTAAGTTTATTTTTCATAAGTTCTCTAATGTCACAATAAAATATTCGAACCTATAAGCGAACTTGATAGAGTTCAAGCACACACACACACATACAGATATGGTTGTTTATACAACCAACTGATAAGGTTTTACTGGGTACACATTGACTTTTGGCATCTGATAAAGAGCTTTTGTCTTACTAATACTTTTACCACAAAATACCACTTCATCACGAAATAATTTTCCAGTTCTAGGTTGATTTACATTTTTAGATTGGTTTTTAGTCTTTGACCCGACCGCCTGCCTAAATGTCGGTTGCGAAAATAATGGCCAGAAATAACGTTACTTTTTCCTCTGATGAACCTTCTGTCTCTCTTTCTCTCTCTTAATCCTATCCAAATCCCAAGCCTTTGTTTGCTAATTGCATTAATTTGGTTCAGCTGTTTAGTTGTGAAACAGTGACTACCAGATAAACAGACAGGACATGCAAGTAATTTATAAAATTTGATTGCTTTAAAATGAAGGAGCACTGGACCATCCCCACTTAAATCTGAGACTAGGAAAGTCTCTTAACTATATCGAGATTATTCGCTCCAGGTGAATAAGATTTTCAGGGTTTAATGGCGGAATTGCGGTCATGTGGTTGCGGGTTCGAACCCCTCGCAGTGCACTACCAACATGAACCCACTCCTGTCACAAGCATTTAGCTTAGCTAGAGGGGTTAACAAGAATACTAGTAATGTGTAAACCACATTTCTAGTATTATTTTTTTTGTATGAAAAAATGTATTGTTTGTAGTGAAAGTATCTTGGATAGATAACCGGTTGTCTTTCCTATTAAAAGGTAATTCCCACTAAAATGACAATAAAATTAAAGTTTGCAAAATTTCACAGTACTAAATATAACAGGCTTGTTAAGAAAATTGCTTGAATCTTCGGCTGTCAGCCTGAATATGCCATTTACGGGCTTAAACTCCGTTTACCACAGTAAATCGTGGATCCAGGCCATTGTGCTAGACTTATACGGCATATTCTGACTCACCAAGGGTTTTAACCTGCGGGTCGCAAACCATTTCATGGACTTTAGGAGAAAATTGGACATGACTATTGATTCTAATTGCGGGATGTTTTGATCAGTTAATATCGTAAATGAGTATGATAGTGATAGTGATAGTGATAGTTTATGTATAGTTAAGTTCTGAGACTATTTATGATACATAATACGAATATACATAATATGATGCACTGTTTCATTGTGCATCTTAATATAAGTTTATTAAAGTAACTTTTTCAGCGGTCTCCGTAAGGATAATCTTCTTATGAGATGTTTTCAATGGCTACCAAAATGTTGAAATAGAAGCAGTAAGTCTTTCAACACAACTAGATTCTGTCGGATATAACGACATAATTTACGATCACCCACTTCCATAATTGGCACACGCAACAAATCTATTTCATCGCTACTAAGTATTAGTCATTGTTAACTGCGAGGCCTATAATACGTCAGCTCATAATTCAGCTACTCACACTACAGAATAATTATGATCCCTATGATTAATTTTGCATACGTTTAAGATTTCAAGTAATTTAAAGCACTTTTTGAAAAAGAATTTGAAACTAGAAGTAGATTCGTTTCGATTTTTAAAAAGCTTTTGACAGACTCGATCATAATCTCGACCGACTAAAGAGCAATCAGTGTAGGATGAAAAGGAAATAAAGACAATAATAGCAAGATTTTTTTAAAATGATTGTAAATTGTTAGTCTAACGACGTTATAGATCAGAAGCATCTAATGTATTAGTAAAACTTAAACACTTTCCAAAGCTTCTAAGTAATAAGTAAGGATTGAGAAATTACACGCCCGTCAGAGAAGTAACACCAAAGTTGAGAAGACATATTGAACAGTATCTACTTTCGTTGCTGACGTCATTAGTATACTTCGTACTAATATTCGATTTACAGACAGACATGTAGTGATTAATTAGGTAGAAGATGCCGCCGTTTAAAACACTGAATCGTTGGTTACTCGTGTGATTAGAGATTTTTAAATAAGTTCTTTTGGTATTTCAAATTTCCATCAAACGTTCAAGTATAAATTAAATTATAAGGCAATTTTTGCATTATCATAACTAAATATACAAGAAGCAATAACATTATTATTTTACCATACGGCGTCTGAATCATCAAAGCTGCATGCAACTAAATCGTATTGAAGCATATCACTATTAGGTTTACCGTGAGCAATAAAATGTTTCAATATTATATTGCGATAATTCGCGAGTATCGACCGTAGCGGACAATTACTAGTCGAGGGAACAGAGTCAGTTAGCGTCATGACGAATCGAAATCATCATTCTGTTATGTTCTTAGATATTCGTGTTTGGATCAAGTTTGTACAAAGTATAGATCAATGTTTTTGTTATTATGTTTGAGTTATTCAAATGGACTTTTTCCATGCAATTGTAATTCTATACTAACCGAACTATGACTGATCTCGAGAAAACTATCATAGCATAGCAGCAATAAGAAAAAACTACACATTTACTAGAGGAATATGTGACTGGATGTCCTTTAGTCATATCCTGGAAAACTTTTAACTATAATTCAAAAAACTGCTCAAAAATCTGCACAAGATAACATAACGAAATCAAGCTTAGGGCGAAGGATGTAAAGTTCTCGCTAAAGGTCGAACCTTGTACCAAACTCTTCCTATAACGGCTTTCAACGATTCCATTCCCGATGATAGACAGCATTGTGAGGTAAGTAATGATTCAGCTCTGCCCATAATAATATCTTATTGTAGTGTGCATACATTTTCTCATCCCCATTTCTCGAACTCGTTTTTATTCTAATGTAGCTTCTTAACCGTCTGTTTTTTGTTAGTACGTTCATGTTGGATCAATATTTTTGACAAATATTTGCGTATCATCAAAAATACTTAAACTGAATTTGTTTCTACGTTCGTTATAATGTTCAATGTTCTTCTAATTTCCCCATCGGATAGTCTTGTTGGTCACTTATCTGGAGAATACTTACAGCTAATATATTGTTGGAACCGTACAGAAAGCTCATTGTTTCGTTCTAATTGGCAATGAAAATTCTAATTCTCCATGTTACGTAGGAAGTAATTAGGGCTTATTTATAGTGCTACCTTATCTTTTGGGCGTCACGAGCGCCCTAGGCCAAGCAATTGTTTGCTACAGTGTAAGGATGCGAGAACAGTCGCACGTGCATGTAGTATGTTCAACTTAGAGGTTGCATTGTGTTTAGTAAACCTTCGTTTAAATATTTTCTCTATTGTATTAATTTGCATAAAGAACTTGATAAATGATTTATTGACATTGATTTCTTTCATCATTCTTTTTATACGTCAAACCTTTAATAATTTGCATTTGCATGTCTGTGTAACTAATTTCATATAAGATTTATTTTGCTTGCCTTACCCTAGCATATAGATCTCATTCTTCTCATTCTCATTCAATTAAAATAATTATTTATTTGTTTAATAAAATAATTTCTTAACGGTAAGGAAAAGTTTGTTTTTTGAGATTGTTCGAGAAATTTGTCCATTCGGTATGTCAGTGACCAAAGAAGGCATCATGTTTTTATCCTTGTGTCTACGCTTGAGCGACTCCCATTATTCCCTAGCTAGTGACGTCGACGGCAGCTGCAACTAACGTACGCTACTTATGTTTACATCTCTTTTTCACACGTGCTTTGATACATGTTATCTCTCTCGCACACTACTGCATATCTATCATCCGGTCAACACTGCTGCGCGCACGGTGACACTGTATCGATTTGTGTAATATTTTTGAGATATTGTGTATACTGGTTTTAGTAAGTAATGTGTTTTTACTGCTACGAATATTGAAACTGCAAACTTTAAAAATTTACTAGTATAGTTATATATACAGTTATTTTGCGGGAAACAAGGAATACGTTTTTGAGTAATAAGTGCAACTTTTTACCCCTCACATTATTTAAGTTATACGTCAATATAAAATACCGAATATTTTATTTAATACACAACTAAATTATATTTTCGTAACATTCGCCAAATATTTTTTTTTCAATTGAATTCAATAACACAAATCCCAAACAGTTCGTAAAGCCCCGTTCCACTACGATAAATCAGTTTCCAAAACCCACGTGTTCGTATCCAAACTTTTTCTATCATTTTTTCTTTTGTTACTTTTTTCGACGGGCGCATAAAATGTAACACAAAAGACCGACAAAAACTATATTACATGGTATACGTATGACCTTTTAGTTCAGACGTATTGTCTGTCAAAATGGCCGTGTTTAGTTAGTGTTATTAAACCGATTGTTTTCGCTGTTCCAACGGTCTGTGGTTAGCTCTTAACAAGTCAGAATTTGCAGTATATCATTTAAATTATTTTGAAGAGTATTAATTTTAAGTCTGTACTCTCTTCTACTTTTGACTATGGCAGTTTTTTTATCTGTTTCAAATGTTGATGTAAATTTGAAGAAAAAAAGAAAGAAATGTGTAGGTTTCAGTCATCATCATATAGGTAGATGATGACCCCTTGTCCGAATATTGTAATACCAATAATACGTACACATACTGCACAAAGTCTTGGCTGATTCTTTTTATGGCCGGTCGCCTGCCTTGCGCCTACCCTCTTTTGGAATATTATCATTTTAAGACGGGACAAAAGAAACAACGTAAATTGGGAAAGGGAAAATGGGTAGGGGGAGGAAGCAAGAGTAGGGAAAACCGCAGGTCTCCGGTGAGGAGTTCCGGATGTCTTAATAAAAGCTGTTCCCGGATCCCTCCTATGTAAGGCGCAGGATGGCACACGGTGTGGTTATAGTCGGTTCGATTCCGACACGCTGCCCCACCGAAAACCCTGGTGGGGTGACGGCCCGAGCGTGTTTCCACACGCACAAAAAAAAAAAGGTCTCCGGTGAGGAACGGGGCTAAGATTGCAGTAGATCGAAGAGGCCGGGGTCGCGTACCCGAATGTACAATATATCCTGTAGTTACAGAGGCCACTAGGACAAGTACACCAGTCTCCATTGATTTAAATTATATTTTTAAATATAAATGCAAAGTAAATATAAAAAATACAATTTTGAAAACAAAGTATATTTTATCTGAATCCGGACAGTGAATGCTTAAGCGCACTCCACCTGTGTCCCATAAAGGAAGCGCGGGAACAACGTGGTACATTATGACGTCATAACTCTTTAATGACGATCAATACTGTCAAGGGTGCATAAAAATGTTGTGTTTGGCAACAAATATTTTACAATGTCTTGTTGAGATATTTTTAAAACATCTGGGCCCTTAGTTACTATTGATCATCTAAATAATATGTACAAAGAATAATACTATACTCTATTACACCAAAATTGAAAATCAACTAGGTACATATCAGAATAAGTCTAGTCACGCCAATATAACAAAAAATAACAGTGTGTCATGTCAAATTAAGTGATATTTGTAGTAATAAAAAAAATAATCCGAGTGGTTTTTGATTCTATCTGGCCAGGATGCTGCAATCAAGCAAATTAATAAACAAATCGACTCCTGCGCAGCCGTCACGTGGCGCCCGCGCCGACACAGATGATAATACGAAGCTAGCAATAAAAGTATTCAAATTAATATCCTATTTTTTAAACATTTTTAATTAAGTAGTTATATTTAACATGCCCGTGAGAATTTAAGTCTTTGACGAGCTATAACAATTAGACTCTGTTTTTATGTTCTAAATATAAACTGTTTATAAATTTCGTTATTAAATTTTTATTACAATTACCTTACATTGAGTATGTCTGTTTTGTAGTACTGTTTTTTTTTTTTTAATTTGTGTCTATTGTCATCTAGATAAGTAAGTAATCATAGAATTAGTTTTAAACAATTTAGTTTATAAAGTTATCGATCTGTATAATTTCATAAATGCGATCTGTCTCTGTCGGTCTGTTCGTAAGTACGTTTTTTATTTGAGAACACCTCATTTGATGATTGTTGATAGTAAGTGAACGACAATTAATTAAAAATATTTTATTTTTTGGATAATAACAATGAGAACGCAGATGAATCAGTTGTTAAATTAATAGCTGATGCGTCAGATGTCATAAAAGTTTAGTGTAAATTAAGAAGAAACTCTGAGAGGGTATTTAGATATTTTATTATTCGTTTAATTACGCAGAGTAAATTATTCAGTGTAATGCTGGCATTTAAAGAAATCGAAGAAATCAATCATTACTCCGCATATGAAAAACTTGGTTGCCAGATGTGGCACACTTGTGTTTTTATTGGGGTTCACGGTGGGAACGCACGCGCATCTGTGAGCGCATACGGTTCGACGACGAGCGACGCTTGCGCACGCACACAAACTCGTGGAAAACGTGGTAATCTTGACCGATAGATTTGTTCAGAACAATTTATGACATCTTATATTTATGTTATTACTTTTGATGTATTGAGTAACAGGCGTTATACCACACCATATACACCTGATAGTAACCAGGTAGCTGTAACTATAATTACGCGATACTAGATGTGGCATTCGTTTGTTGCTAAGGAGTAGTCGTCCATTAATCACATGATGTTTTTTTAGCACATTTTTAATCTAGCCTTCCCCCGGCTGATACGTGGTGAGGTTTTAGACTAACCCTAGCCAAAATCACGTGTAATTTTTTAAGTTCAAAATATATTTAATTATCATCATATCAACATCACTAAATACATACAGATATAATCGCGCGTTCTATGAAAAATTAAATACACGTGATATCTCACTACACCCCCCCTCCCCGCTTGTGAGATTTCGTGATTTTGATCCAAAAGGTATTTTCGAAATATCTCCGCGATTAAGCTCTAATTTATAAACATACTAGCAACCCGCCCCGGCTTCGCACGGGTAGCAGAGACATCTTCAACAATCATCAACATATTTCAACCAATTTACACAAAATCTTAACAGATTATACACCTAAACCTTCCTCATGAATCACTCTGTCTATTAGTGGAAACCGCATGAAAAACCGTTCAGTAGTTTTTCAGTTTATCGCGAACAGACAGACGCGGCGGGGGACTTTGTTTTATAATATGTAGTGATAATACTAGCCATCTCCCGCAAATTCACCCGCGTTTATGGTCAATGCTCCACTTCTAAGGGTCTTAGCGTATTACATAGCCAATAACCTTCCTCAAGAAATACTCCATCCAATACAAAAAAGAAATTAGAAGAGAAAAGAATTTAGAAGAAAAAAAAAACAAGAAAAGAACTTAAGCTTTATTATATGTATTAGTATAGATGTGTAGTTATTCCAATAGTTCCAAATGTATCAGGGCAGTTGATGTTTAATATTATGTATATATATTCAATATTGTCACCTTGATTCCGCTATGATAAAGGCGGAATAATGTCCAAACTATAAATGTGGACTCAATATTGTGCGGCCGCTGATGAAGGTCGCTCAGGTGGCTGTCATGTGGCCATTAGAGATAATGATCAGGTGAGGTCAATACTGCGTATTATTCTTACAACAGTAACGTGAGAATGTTGAGTTTTGAAGTTGGGACACGTCAATGCTTTATCTTGGTTTTTGAAGTGAAAACTTCTTTAGCGGCGTTGTGCACTTTTTCCGGACGGTAAAAAATATTAAACTCGCGTCAGGACACGTGACCTGATCGAAAATTCGTAAGACAGAGCCAAGTTTCTTATATTTAAAAAAATTTAACATTCGTAATTCAAACATTAATGTGCGGCCAGGAGCGCAGAACTTCCAGTGTACCCTATGTATACATTTAGATATGTACCGTACCTACTTTTTATTTTTAACCTAATTATATATATACAGATGTGTGTGTGTGTGTGTGTGTGTGTATATATGCAAATACATTGTGAAGTTAAGTTTTCACTTCTGACGTGCAGTCCTACGACTGACTGTTTATTTTTTTTTTAAGGAATCTCTGGCTGGTCTTTGAAATTTCGTTCTTGCTGTTGTGTCAACAGTGATAATATTCCTGCTCATGTCCGTGCAAATTCGGTAATTACTAATGTTGCCAACTCGGGGATTTTCACCCAAATTTATTGTTAAATAAGTGGTAGGAAGTTCCTTATTTAAAGTGTATCGGAAAAAAATTGTGGTTTGAGGAATTTGGAAGTTCAAAAAATTTTACTAACTTTACAAGATATCAGAAGCATGATGTATGACAAATATCATAATATGTATATCTAAAAAAATCATTAATAGAATAGAATATTAACACTTATTATCCTCATAGTTGAAGATTCACCGTTAGCTTCTAAAATAGTGCGTGCTTATCATGTACAAGGGTTACTATGAATCTGACGTCAGCAGAAGTGAAAAAAAAAACTGAATGATTTATAAAAGTGCGGTAGCGTGTAATGTTTTATTTATTATCTCTTTAATATTCATAATCTGTGAGAATATTCTCTGTGTGTTTAACGCGTTCTGGCCACTTATTTTCGTAGGGAAATAGGAACGCGATGTTATTACACTGTTAAATATTAATTACTCATATGCTGCTATAGGTATTTATTTTTATGCTTTCGGAGAATCGAATCCCACTAATGTTATAAACGTGAAAGTTTGGATGGATGGATGTTTGTTACTCTTTCACGCAAAAACCACTGAACCGATTGCTATGAAACTTGGTATGTAGATAGCTGGAGACCTGGATTAACGCATAGGCTACTTTTTATCCCGGTATTCCCACGGGATCGGGACTTACGCGGGTGAAACCACGGGACGCTGCTAGTAGTAAATATTTGTTTCAATTGGTTTTGGAATTGTGACTATTTTTACACTAAGACTATTTAAGACGCTGTGATACAGGCCGTTGCACTACTTTAGGTACAACATAATGTTAATTAAAAAAATGTCTCGCAAAAAAAAACGAGAATCTCCAAAACAATAATGATACTAGTTTTTTTTTTATTGGAGCTAACCCCATCCTCAATCCTTCTGTAATGAATTCCGTACACTAAGATCAACAGTAGTGACCAAAGAAAACACCGAGTCTTCCAACTTACTTCTAACTTAACTTAAGCGGCGGTAGCGTAATGACTAAGGCGTCGGACTTGCGATCAAATGGTTGCGGTTTCGAACCCCACTCAGTGCACTACCGACGTGAACCCACTCATAACACAAGCGTTTGGCTTAGCTGGAGGGGTTAACAAGAATACTAGTAATGTGTGACCCACGTTGCTAGTATTCTATAAAAAAAAAAAACTTAGCTTCACTTGAACCCGTGACGGTACTCCGTGTACTACGTGAAGGAAGGACTTAAAATATTAATAATTCACATCTCTAAGGAACATAAAAGCACAAATACGTAAAAGACCAACAGAGTTCACCACGAATTAGGTTCACTACGGTATTACTACTACACTTTATGTATACCAAGTGGGCTGTTTGATACCAATAATATCGCATTTGGTAATATAACTTAGATTCTATACAAACAAAATTTGTCAAGCTGCGTCAAACGTGTATGAACTGTACTTGAAATATCTAGGAACTAAGAACTAAGTTTCTTCATACAGCTAGCTTACAAAACTCGAAGTTTTTCTTACCGTGAAACGTCGAGCGGAGAGCAAAGTACAACAAAGCTCCAATTTTATATAATGCAACTAATCTACCTGCCGATAGATTGAGAATTTTTATACAGCGTGTCTAATCAGAATCACTACGAACACTTTGTTTCGTACGCTAGGGTTGCCTGTTGCTATTTATGTGCCTTTAATATTTAAAAATAGAAATCAATTTGCGTATTCGGAAATCATCGGAGCAGCTAGATCCAAATTCGGAATTGATAAAAATGTTTCCTAAAAATTATTTGTCGTGTGCTAGCGTATCGTTAATCGATTGTTATCTCTCATTTTCTGCCTCCTTGTTCAATTACTGAAATGACAATGCGTATACTAGTAGGAAATTGTTTATTTTTTAAGACTTATGTTATGTATATTACAGCATGTAAAATATTCCATTTAACCTTTTGATTAGGTAAATTATATTTATTAATTTCAAAAATATTGTCGTTAAAAAGTACATTCTTTCTGATTCGCTGCGTTAAAATAGTGCATTGCGTACGATTCCATGTACATAATCAAATCCTGCTAACCCTGACATTTGAATGCGCGGCTTCTTTGACCACTGGTTGTTTATAGCAATTAACAAGTTCGATCACCCGGTACCGCTTGCACGACCTCAATTAACTTGCACTTAATTACCAAGTACACGAAGTTCATCAATATAATTGGTCTATTTTGTCTAAATCATTTTACTTAAATTGATATTCACATATCTTGAATGTCTTTTACACAATATCTCATATATTTTTATATTACAAATAAATTTTTAATGATAATACCTTACAGTAATAGAGGCTTTTTTATTAATTTTGCTGACGAGCACATGTCTAAGTAATTATTTTTAACAAATAATGGAATAGGCGTTTGTCTTAGAACTCACCTCATGGAAACTGACGATGAAGACAAAGATAGTACACGCCTATCCAAGGGAAACCTATTCACTCTATTCTTGAAAAATAGAAGCACGCAGTTCATTCTAGACTTTGGCAAATTAAACCAAAAAGGATTTGTTAAAGTTAGTCCGACTTTTTCTAGTAGTAGACGCTTCCCACTGCCAATCCTATCCCACTCGTTATTTAGCTTTGACGGCACTGCTCACCAGCTAAACCGGGCAACTTCGTTTCGGCTTCATTTCTTTCTCACTTTCATATATACATAGTAAATTCAATTAAGAGTTCTCCGTGAACATACAAAGAAAAACCTTTATCCCACTACGTCACCGTCTAAGTACGTCAAACCGATTGCAAAAGATCTGGTGTTTAAGTCTTAGATTTAGTGCTAAAATCTTCAGCTAGAATAATTCAAGCCTGGCTGATTAATAGATCTATTCTGTGGAGGGATTTATGCATCGATTTAATAGGGCCCATTAGAGTGCTATTATGCCAGGGACGCGTGTAAACCGGCTTCAAGCTGGTGGCTTAGGCATTCATATGTCGGCAATGATCTGATGTATGATCTTAGCTAAAGATTTGGCGAAAGTTCACCAAATGTGGGCCAGATTTTATTAGCTTCATGTTGATACTTTGCACTTTGTAAATTTTGGTCGTTACTAGTAGTTTTTAGTGACAGACAATATTAAATAACTTTATAAAGTATCAAAGCATAGTTTAAAATGTACATACATATTACATTTTAGTTGGCTTATTTAAAACTAAAATGTATAGGACTGCTACCCGGCCTCATGTTACTGTGGCTAAGTAATTTTGCAATAAAAAATATAGCGAATATAAATTGAGATAAAAAGTATCCTATCTTTCAAGTTGGACTAAACCGTACACAGTTTTCAAAATTTCATTAAAATCTGTTTATTAGTTTAGGCAGGCCAGGTCCTCTCCACAGTGTAGGTATGAAGCTACAACTACACGGCGGGGTCGATTATTTGTTGCAACAAGAGTCGATATTTTTTAAAAGATTTTGGTGAAGTGGCACTTCTGTACCTGTACTATTATGTATTCTGTGGTTTAGGAGTGTCGGTTCATTAGTTTAGGTGTAGGAGTTCATCGCAAACAAACAGCGTGACACAATTTTTTTATATAGAAAGACTTGTATATTTTTTTTGTAGTCAGTATGAAACTTAAATGTGATAATACCTTATATTATTATGTCTATAAATATATTTGTATATTAAAAGGAAATAACAAATCCCAATCGTTTTGCGTTTGCGTTGATGAAATTTTGCATATAAAATTTGTCATCTAGGAAGTACTTCTTTTCTTTCGTTGAACCGTTGCAATACAAAAGAATAAAAGACAAATTGCTGAACAGCAATGAAAGCCCCTAGTTTTGTATCCATATATAGGATCAAAACTTCCAGTATCAGCGGATACTAATACACGGTACGGATCACTCGAGGCCCTTGTAGCCATAATCGCGTTGTCGTGTAGCGCCCCAGGAGCCCCGCGAACCTAAGAACCAGCCATAATTTATGTCCGAGCCACCATTACGATTTGTCGGCCATATAGTACTGTTCGAGAAATCTTGCGTTTGTAACTATCTCAACACTTTCATAGAATAAAGGAACTATTCTAATGGTGTTCGAATTTGCATCTAATATTATTTTGCGCTTGGAACAGGAAATGTTTCGATAAAGATATTAGTAACTTTACTGCGAAAGGTCAATGTTTGATATTTAGATAGCGGTACTGAGTACCCGACAATGGATTTGTTGTGTTTTACATCAATATTAGGTCTATATATAAGCTATAATTATATGTAACTAGTTAAGTATATGCATAATTCTAAATGAGGCCATTTTCTGCTGTTGCAACATCCAGACCTCATACCATATTATATTTTGCTTTCAGTAAATTAGTATTCGACTTTTGCAATTTAAATTAATAGTTTAATACCTATAAATATTATTAAAAAGAATTATTATAAACTTTTAGCGCCCCGCGGTTTCACCCGCGTAAGTCCCGATCCCGTGAGAATATCGGGATAAAAAGTAACCTATGTGTTAATCCACGTCTCCAGCTATCTACATAGCAAGTTTCATCGCAATCGGTTCAGTGGTTTTTGCGTGAAAGAGTAACAAACATCCATCCATCCATCCAATCTTTCACATTTATAATATTAGTGGGCTTTTTAATCTTAATATTGTGAAATTAAAGATACATTTAAAACACCGTTAAAATTTGCAGCTTGACTCAGACTTCAAAGATTATATTGGACATACAATAATCTAATGCCAAGCTTGGATACTTCTTTTTTTAACAAAACTTAATATTGACTTATCAGTGCAAGCTCAAACAACAACACTTCGCCAACCAGCAAACATTATCATGGTCAATTTCAATAAGAACTGACTCCAACGTACAAATGTTTGCTTGGCTATATGCGTGGGCTTGGCGGATAAATAGGCCAATAATTTACTTCCTCGCCTGAGTAATGCACTGGTAATGAACTGGCGACACTAGCTCGGTTATACTGTATGTGCGGTACATAGATATTACAGAATCCTGCTGGTATGGCTTGAATTAAGAGTAGGTCCATTTGTTTATCGGTTGGTTCTAATTAGATGGTGTAGGTGTAGCGTGTGCTATTTGTCACGTCCGTCTGTTATATTGAGGGAGCAGTTATGTTGTGGATTCTTGTTGCATGTTTATAATGATACCTATAAATTTTATTATACAATTTTATAAACGGGTCCGAGACGGTGAGTGTAAGCTGTTCGATTAAATAAAATGAGTTTTACATTAGCAATACGTAATCATCCGATATCTGAAATTCGGGTTTTTTTAACTACGTATTTTAATTATGAATATTAACGAAAAATAAACCAACTTCAATGAAATTGATTGTGAGAAAGATGAACTAATAATACCTAATGTATTATAAACTAAAACCTTCCTGGAAATAAAAGAATACATTAGTGAAACAATCATGAAAACTGGTCCAAAACTTTTTAAAAATCGCGGACGATCAAACATTTGTTATGTGATACGGTTTCGTCCTACAAAAAACAATGCACTTCATTGTTTGTTATTAAAAATTACTAATTTTGTTCCTGTTCATTCAATCATCAAGATAAGCTGTAATTAGTTAATTCGGATACAAATACAGGTTAAGGCATGGAGAAAGTCGCAAATAGATTGAAGATAATTGTTTTATCGTCTCGTGCCCGCCCGCTAGTATGCCCCCCGTAGGCCCTTGCCTTATAGTGTTATTTCAGTTTATTAAAATGTAATAAAATCATTTTAGAGCTAATTACTCCATTTCCCTCACAACTGATATAGCGTTAGACTTTAATCAAAGAATAATCGAAGAAAGAATCTCATACGTCGTACGTCGAAGGATGAGATTGTTTATTTGATTATTCTCTCTCTACTTTGAGTTATTCGTAGAAGGTGAATCCAACAAAGAACTAAATAGCATTTAAAATGGAAATTAACATTTAAGATACTATTAAAGTTATAGTAAAGATTGCAAAGGCGCCACATATTTTCCATCAATTTAACGATGTAGAATTAAATGTTCGTGCGCTTTAAGGCATAGACAATTCAGCCTGTCTCTCCGTTTACATATTATATGGTACCAACGAGCAAGAAACGATTAAATGAAACTATAGCTTTCTTCGAAGCTATAAAATATCTCATCGAATGTTTGCTGAAGAAAATCCAGTTTCGTTGACTTTCTGCTCAAGCGCCTTTTAAGGTGTTATGTTATGAGTGCAAAGCTCTGCCCGATTTCACCCATATAATTAAAATTAATATGTATTCTCGTTCTGCGGTATGCTATCATTTAGATTTCGGGCTGTACCTGATATTTTACCGTTAGTCAGGCTATCCGATTTTGTTTTTTTAAGATCAGGAATTCTTTGCACAATTTATTAAACCGAAATTAAGGTTAACTCAATCACTATTGTTTCTTTTGTTTGATAAAAAATAATTTGGTACGGCATAGATTAAAAGATTCAGTTTTGAAAGAGGAGTATTGTGATTCCTTCAAAAATAAAACTATTAAAAACAATAATCTGCAAGCACCCCTACAGACGGCAAACAAGGTAAGACAATTAAGATCAATATATTTATGGGTAGAACAGAATAGAATAATCTTTATTGTACATTTGTATGAAGTGACCCAGTTTATTCACTTGTTAATTTGAGGCCTCAGCTCGGGTCCATTCAGATTCTATTAAATTTTAATGTAACGAGACGACTTTTTTTTTTAAGTTAATGTCCGTGCATAACTATACATTATACCTACCTATATACATAATTAAGTTAATTTATAAAGATAAAATAAGAACCGCTTTACGATGATCGGTGCTTGTTTTTTAAGTTGGCTTCACTTGCTCCCAAAATAATTATTTTTTTCTTCTGTTATACTCTTTCAAGTCTCCATGCTGTAGTAGGTATAGCTGATAGCGTAGTAAACGGGCTAACTAAGAAAGAATATTACAAATCGCATTCGTAGATTGACATAATTGAGTTTAAATGAGTTCGCTTCTTCGTCTTCTATCATCGTTGTCGCAGCGCTAATCATCTACATAAATAAATAGAAGTAATTTTTGAAAAGTAATTGATTTTTCTTTTTTTTACCTAAGACATTCCCATGGTTACCACTTCACCGATTACACGATGACTCGGTTATGACGAACTAAAACCAGGTTTACGTCACCATAGCCTATAGTCGGGAATCAAGGTATGCCTTAGGAGTACCTACCAATTAACCCCCGACAGAACTCGCCTGCCTATCAGGCGGCGTAGAATAGTGTGTCGCCTTGTCCCCCTCCGACATAGTGGCGTGTGTAACATGTGTCACGCCACGTCTCCAGGACGGGCAATGCTACCCAACCAGCGCTTATGGACCCCCAAGATCGTTAAGCGCTCTCCTAGGGGATGATAGAGAATGGATTCTCTCCCGTTCCCTTTCCGCCGCCTCTTTAATTTGCATCACCTCCGCACAAATTGTTTTTCTCTGGCTTAATAAAGAAAAACACTACCATTTAACCAACTGTTGAGTACAGCGTAATAAGCTTTGCAAGTTCGTATTTCATTTCGTATTAATAGTATCTCTTAACGCACAGTTTAAATAAATCTTGATATAGTCTACCGTTAGCAAACGATCGTCCTATATAACTGAATAAGGTAGGATCTGTAAACGTATTGATGCTATCAGCATGCACTTAAACATCTTTGGGTTCTTCTCATTCCTGTATCTGTACAAAGAGATGGGCAGAGATAGGCTAGGCTAGTCTTATCTAATATTCTTTTCCCGTTGAAACTTTCAGAAGTATATTTCTTAACGATCTCCAATTTACACAGAGCCTACATTTTCAAAGCATAAGTGACATTAAAAGTTTTAAGATGGCATTATAGCATTCAAAACTGAGATGAACTCATGACAGTTCACTCAACTTTTCCATCATAAATCTTTGGACTTTGTTAACTTAATTATAGAGCGGTTCGTGTGACAAAGCGCCTCGACGACTAGGCCATTGTTCGATGATCCATTGGCGGGCAATTCATTAATACCGTTGAACATACAAAGGCACGTCACGAGGTTGGTCTATAGCCTGTATGGTCTTCGGCCACAATGGCAAGATGTCGTCCCATCAATAATAATTTGATTGGAGCTTTCTCTTTAATGGTACAGTTTCGCTGTAATGATGTGATAAATCTTAAAGTAATGATCTATTAAAGGTTTATTTGTGAATGAACTGTGTGTACGAATAAAAGTAATGAACTTGATAAAGATTGAGCAAAATTACGTCCCACATGTCTCTTTAGAGAAGTAACGCTTAGTGCATACAGCTAATTCTATGTTCACATTCTGTGATGAATAGATATCCAGTAAGATAAAATCTCTATAAAACCATCTCGATTAGAGAGCATCTTGTTTACTGTCGTTAGCAGTATAAACCTCTGCCACATCCTTTACCGCACTTAAGAAAATATAATATGTATCCTAAAAAGTAAGGCGATACCTTGTTAGCTGGAAGATTCAGCCTATTCAATAGCTCACCCGCATTAGGCTAGGACAATCGGCTCTATATAAGGTCCTGTAGCCCACAATTGTCCTTAGTAATAGCCTCCAAAGCATTTGCGCGTACTATAATATCTACACGTGTGTTCTGATCAAAATCATGCGTTATTTATGTGTAAATGGTCCTTATTCTAACGTCATTGACTATATGTAGAACAATATAAATTCGATCGACATGTCGAACAATATAATGTTGTTTATTTAAACTACTAAACTAAATATCTGTTGTACGTATAATTTTATGACTTATTTTGTAATCATGATTTATTTCATTTTACTTTACTGTTGCAAAAGCATGTTCCTTTGAAATTAGGCCATTTTGCGTCAAAAAGTGCAACTTTATGCTTGAAAATATAAACAAAATTTATAAAAGTGATAGCTTTAACTCGGCACTCAAATTAAGCATTAATCATTTAGTGCTTTCGATTGAGTAGAAAAAATATTCGTAACCTTTTTTTTTTTTTTGGCTGCCCTTTTGGCCTAGTGGGTAGTGACCCTGACTGCTATGCCATAGGTCGTGGGTTCGATTCCCACTCGAGTCTGGGTGTTCTTTGTGTCCGTTGTTTATATGTTTGTCAAGTCCCCCGCGACACAGGAGTAATTCCTAAAGCGGGAGGTGTCTTTAAAAAAAGAATATTGAGTACCTATTTAATAATTATCAAATTCCAATGTCACAGATGGCTATGGCTTTCATACTAACAGTGTTTGGTTATAAATAATTATGAATAAAAAAGGTATTTCTAATGGTCTTTCTTCCATTTATGGACAACACTAATTAAGTACTAAACTGGCAACAATATTTAATGTTCGCCGCGTCAAACACAAAGTCTAATGAACTTAGTTGCATATTTAGGTGAAAATAATATAAACCCATTTGTATATAAACATTTCTGAACTTTCATCTATAACGTTTGGTAATAAAGTTTCAATGTATGCAGCGAGAGGCTTCATACGGACATCGAGTGATGTTTAAATCTAACACTAAACCATTTTAGAAATTGCTATCGGCCATGTCTTATGTCTATGGTTCTTAGAATAACGGGACTTGTACTAGACCATAGAGCATAATATGCGTTATAACTGTGTAGTACCTTTACACTGTGTAGTTCTAGACTGGTTAATGGGTAATCTTTTTGTGCAATTTATTGTGAATAGTACAATTGGATGCTTTTAATTTTGTAGGATAAGGGTCGCACTGATTTTGATGGTCTTACGGGAAAGACGTTATGACATTGTTTATAATTTACTAGCTTCTTACCGCAGCTTCGCTCACGTAAAAGTAATATTTCTGTTTCTCTTGAACAGTAGGTTTTGATGTTACATCTTTCCTTTCTATTTCATATAATGGCCACAAAGAGCTCTCTTTTTTTTTCAAATCACTACATATTATACAACAAAGTTCCCGCCGCATCTGTCTGTCTGTCTGTTCGCGATAAACTGAAAAACTACTGAACGGATTTTCATGCGGTTTTCACTATTAGACAGAGTGATTCATGAGGAAGGTTTAGGTGTATAATTTGGTAAGATTTTTTGTACCTAAATTGATTGAAATATGTTGCTGATTGTTGAAGATGTCTCTGCTACCCGTGCGAAGCCGGGGACGGTTGCTATTTTATTTATGAGAAAGAGATTGAATATTACATGAACCATACTTTTTTCTGTCTCCTCTGTTTTTGTATGCCTTTTCTGCACCCTCTGACAAAGAGAAGTTAAGGCTTGTAAACACAAACTCACATTCGCATTTATAATATTATTTAGGATGTTATGATAAAGAAGTATAACCAAAAGCACCAAAGTATAATGAGACTCAGGACCGTAATAGGTTGGCAGGAATCTCCTCTGCAGGTCCACCACCTTTCGAATCATTACGTCTGATGGACGAACGGTGATGAAGAAATGCCAATGAAGTTCCATATTACCCTTTCCATATCGTCACTCTTAACGAGGTACCTTCAGGGGATTCTACACGAAAAGAAAAAAAACTGCTCTCTTGGCAGATGTACAACGAAGACACGTATTATTTAGTAACCGACAATAATGCATATTCATATGGACTTCCAATTCTCAGCCATCTTAAATTATTCACATTAATGCCCATCTTAGGCATTTGGTAGCACACTAAATATAGTTAAAGCTCAAATGACACACAAACAGAGACATTCTACAGATGTAATCAATATAGAATCGAGTGAAATGATGTCGCAGCGGGCGGATGCTGCGCGGGCGCATAAGCGGTGGCATCCGCTGTTAGCGCTGATTGGAGGCCCCCGTTACCTAGTACTATCGACTCGTTATGACCTTCGATGTACTAGGTTAGTATATCGGTTAATAGCTGTTACTAAGAAAACTTGTTGATAAATATTTATTTTTATTAGATCATCTTTTGTCCGCGGTTCGGACGCGTGAATGTAGATTTTGTCAATGAATTCTCACTCAGTAAAAATCACTAAAAATCTACTGGCTGGACTAGCCTGTTGGTCTAGTGGTTAGTGATCCTGACAGCTGAGCCAGAAGTCGTGGGTTCGATTCTCGCCCAGGACAAATAATTGTGTGATGAGCATGATTATTTGACTTTAGGTGTATAATTTGTCAAGATTTTGTGTAAATTGATTGAAATATGTTGAAGATACTACCCGTGCGAAGTCGAGGCGGGTTGCTAGTATATATATATATAATATTATAAATGCGAAAGTAACTCTGTTTGTTTGCTACCTTTTTCACGACTAAACGGCTGAGCGGATCATATTGAAGTTTGGCAAGGAGATAGATTATATCATGGGGAATAACATAGGCTACTTTTTATTCCCGAAAAAGTTATGGCTCCCGTCGGATAAATTTGAATTTCGTAGGATTAATTTGAAGTGGCAACAACTAGTATAATTATTATAAATTCGAATGTGAGTTGTTTGTTAAACGCTGTTCTGGCGGGATTGAGTAACACACATCCATCCATCCAATCTTTCGCAATTATAATAGTAGTAAGATATTATCATTAAAAAAAATATAAGGCAGGTAAGCAAAACATCACCAAAACAGTTTTTTTTTCACTATATTTACAAGTTAATTCAAAGACATTTACAAATACATTTTGTCATTTACATTTTAATGTATTTTTTCGTTAAGTATCAAAAATCCATACAAAATTATATAAAATAAAATAATAACGATCCTTGTCACAGTGATATCGTAATGGTAGGCCGCGAAAGTTCTACGTGAGCGGTGCGCTTGCGCACCCGCCACGGAGGGTGAGCATGACCCCCTTCTAGTTACAGGGTTGATAATGTAATAATAATCGGTATAACTTTACGGTACGGCCTAGTTTGTTGATCTTGTAGTTATTTGTATTACAAGCAATTCTTAGTTTGCGTCCAAATAGAGTACAAAGGCATAGATTGCTTGATGTGTCCTTAAATATAAATTATGTAGGTGATTAAATTTGTCCGTTAAGCGCTTAAGCGACCTTTGGACTTCAAAACGTCATCCAACACTAATGAGACAAACATATTATCTATTTAATACTATCCATTATGGGCCCCATAGAGGCATGCGCCCACGCATGCTCCAACAGCTAACAGTAGTGGAAACGAATACAGCACTAACGGTATGTTATGTCGCTTTTTGTTAGACCAGGTCACCTCAGCTGCCGTCCAAATCATCGTATCTCGACGCTAAAATGTTGTTTTTTGGTTAATTAACGGCATTATTCGTGGTTATCTGATGGGTGTGCTGATATTGTCTGTGGGAAAGTGTTTTGAGCATGTGTTGATCGTTTCCCGTTTTTTTAATAGAAATGTTATAGGTGGTGAGATTTACAATGTCGATATAGGTAATAATTATCTGATGAGTAGGCTGCTGGCTTCTTACGAGGATCTGTTTTATATTCGACTAGCAACCCGCCCCCGGCTTCGCACAGGTAGCAAAGCATATAGTGATTTTTTCCGAGTTTTTCAACAATCGTCGTCATATTTCAGCCATTTTACACAAAGCCATAATGAATTATGCACCTAAACCTTCCTCAGGAATAACTCCGTCTATTGATGAAAACCGTATGAAAATCCGTTTGGTAGCTATTAAGTTTATCGCGAACAGACATACAGACAGACAGACACGGCAGGGGACTTTGTTTTATAATATGTAGTGATTAATGGTAATGATAGAAATGAACTAGACGGCCATTTACTGTCAAACGTAAAGTATGCGGTTATCGGGACTATAAATACTCCCAATACTTCTTCTGTTGTTACTTGGACGTACGTACGTACTTGGACTCGTGCTCTGGTGACCTTATTAACCAGTAAAAAGAAACAACACTAGTATTAGTGCTGTATCAGCACAGTCTTTTGCAGGGTCTAGGTACTAAATCACTCAGGCGTTTTCACAATTTGACCAGAAATCTGTCTGTCTCATACGTCATTAAATATAATGACGTATGAAACAGACAGACAAACTGTTACTGTCAATAGAAAACAAACGCGTCACAAATGAGCAAAAGCCTAAAGTATTAGCCATCTCTCGAAACAGTATCTCGCTATTATCACATGTAAAATAGCAAAACAATACTCCGGTCGTCATATCAGCGTTTTCGTAATTGACACACAAACACAGTCGGCCTTATAGTCAGACTAGACGTATTAAAAATACAAAAAGCCTCATACAAAACATGCCAATTCAACAATCGGTTGACAATAATAAAAGTGAAAAATGGCCCTCCAAAAGCTACATAAAAAAACCTTATCGATGTCGTTATCTCTCTTGCTTATAACTTACTAATCACTGTAACTTATTATCGTTTATGGAAGTGATTATCAATTAAATTTTAATAACGATCATCAAAAATGACATAAGTATTTAAACAATAACAATTAATTAATATGATTGATAATTTAGGATAACATTTCATTCATTAACTATGAGTTAGCTTCTGTTATGATAAAGTCTTTGTTATTTAACTATTAAATAACAAAGACTTTATCATAACAGAAACTCTTGCTAACTATACGTCACCTTATGTGTGATTTGTCGTGTCGCAACAATCGGTCCACTTATATACTGGAAGTAAATTTCATCCAAAGGTTGTCTGGAAGAGATCGCCACCTGCTATAAGACAGCACATTAAAATAGTAACAGATAATTAACATATTGGTAATTAGTAATGGAATGTTTGGTGTGCAATATAGTGTATCTATTTTTGGAGTTTACTCCTTAAAAATCGATTTTCATATAAGGCGCCCGGTATGAAAAAAATATCAAGAGTTAAATTTAGTGATCGTAGGGTAGCATAACGCTTTAACGCTTTGTTGTGCTTTTTGTGCTTTATTGGAGTTTACTCCTTAAAGAAAGACGCATGTAATATGTGTATTTAACTTTAAAAAAAAATGTAATTAGCAACCCATTATAAAAGTAGGAAGAATGTGCCAATCATGTATATACAAGTATTTTATATAACCGTTAACCACATCTTGAGTCTATGACATTTTTATGAAGTATATCAAAATCATAGAGGCATCGGAATGTTCACGGAGAATTCGAAACGGTGATTCAACTGTTTTGCAATATGTACATGTTTCTATCTGAACTTATAGGGGCCAGTGCTAGGAAAACTTTATTGTGGACTTTTATAGTATGTAATTATTTTTATTTTGTTAGTTTTTTTTCATAACTGGCTTCGCACGGCTTGTGCTTTTGCCATATTTTCTTAGTTCTAAATAGGTAAAAACCAAGCACATTTTTTTTTTCTTTCTAGCAAATGTAACAAGTGTAAGGCCAGAGTATCTATGGGAATAAGCTTTTCCTTGTCGTTCTTCGCATTCCTATCATATGGCGGCAAATCGCCAACTGTCAAACAGACAAGATTTGCCGTGAAATCGCTAAACGCAACCAATTATTGTTATATTCAAATGTTGGTATGTCGGTGATAGGTTATGAACACGCGATTCTTGAGCTTTGACAATTAGTTGTCTAAAGATTTCTTGGGAATCAACATCATTGGTAGCCGGTTTCAGAAGTATATTTCAGAAAATATATTTATTATTGCAACCCACAAGGTGACCCCATTATTGTTGCAAGTGATTATAATTATAGGACCGGTAACTGCTTACAATCTGGCAGGCCATGTGCTCCTTTGCCAACTAGGTTTAATAAAACTAAAAAAAAATTGATGACATTCGAAATTTAAATCTTAATCGAACATAAATTTTAATATAAATTTAAATATTTCTGAACACATTGATTTCTGTCGGTAATGGATGTTATCAATACTTAAGATCGATCAGAAATAGAGGGTTTATGTAAACAGCTATGATTCATAACCACGAATGATCATGATCACTAATAAAATTTTATACCAATTCATTGGTTTAACTGTATTGGATATAGGTTTTTAAATATCTAAATTATAAACTAAAGCTTGTTGTACACCCGCGGTGTTCATGTCACAGCTATGAATTTTAAGCATTCAAGTACATATTACAACGGACAGACAAGCCATAATGCTGTCAAAATGATAATAATGAACTGTTTATACACAAATAACTGTATGTTTGTACTTTTATATACGAACTTGGAGTATGTGAATTGGCTTTATCTCTTTTATGTGTTTTTTTATGTTAGTTAACATGAAAAAAAAAACCATCTTTTAAGTTCGTTTGTGTTTGTGTGTGTATTTATATCTTAAGTAATAAGTCTTTAATAGATAGCTAATTAACGCGGTGATGCATAAAAAGCAATATGTATAACTTGCTTATTACTTTGGTAGTGAGCAGACAATGAGCAAAAAGCATGACGTGATTTTGGACGCATGTCATTGGCTGAATAAATTTTGTTATATACCCCTAAAAATTTTTTTAGTCACTTCCTTTTTTTAACCCCCGGCGCAAAAAGAGGGGTGTTATGACGTGTATCTGTGTGTCTGTCCGTGATGAATCGATTTGAGTGCGGTTTTTTCGTTTGACAAGTGACTTGATCGAGAGTGTTTTTAGATATACCTAATTCAAAAAAATCAGTTCAGCCGTTCGAAGATTATCGACTCTTTTGTAATCGTTGAAGGGATTTTCGAGTCGGGGGTATTTCATATTTTTAATTTATGATCATTAAGTACTAAGTATATCGGGAGAGTTATTGCCGCGACTTATCCGCTTATTATAAAAATTAAAAAAAAAACTTAGTGCATTAATTTTCGTAGAATTGGAAAATTAAATGTGCAATTTAGTTTTAACATAGAATTATGTAGTATGTACATTTCGACTTTTAGAAACAGTAAACTTACATAACTCGCGTGTACCACAAGTAATAAATATTTTTCTTTGATATTATACTGAACGAAGAAGTTAGAAAAGCCAGCTAAAGTAACAAGGATGTAGACAATAACAGGTGCTGCGACACGATATCGAACGGAAACCGATAGCATCAGCTACGAGTACATTCATACTGCTTCATTCACACAGCCTCTTATCTCGTGTTAGGATAATCTTAGCCACGGTGTTCGATTACATGTACAGGTTGTACATTAGTAAGCAAGTAGTAGGAAGCAACCATTCATGGTATGAGCTTTTAGTGTTGTACTTACTAAACATAACTTTCTACTTTTTGTTGCTTTTAAACACGGAATCATGCTTTTGGAATTTAAAATATACAAAAATACTTAGGAAACCGTTGCTGTCGGCCTGGCTTTTTTTTAAAAAGAGAAGCATTTCAATGTTACAGTGGGACGCGTTCGAATATAGAATGCTTAAGTTTTAATTTACAAAAAGGGAAGCATAGGAAACTGCTTCAGTCGGCCAGGGTGGTACATAGAAATCTTTTCATGAAGGTATAATGTATATTTTTCACTTTTCTAAAAAAGAAGCATAGGAAACTGTCTTAGTCGGCCAAATTGGTACAAAGAATGAGGTATTTAGGTTTTACAAAAAGAGAAGCATAGCAACTTGTCGCAGTCGGCCAGAACATTTAATGCTATCCAATGATAAATTTAATAACCACCTCTCAAATTTGCTTGAGGCAACAGACTTTTCTATTATCCCAATCATGACTCGGACATATTTAAAAAAATTAGTATCCCACGACATCGCCATCGCGGAAACGCGATCACGGCCAATTTTTTTAAACATGTTTATACATATTTGTTACTGTTATCACTACTTCGGCTAGCGTTCCCACGGTGCTGATAAGAGCAATCGAACTTCCTCAATGAGTCAGATACACCAATCTGACGATTTTATGCATATATTTACACATTTGATAATGTTTATCGCGTAATAAAGTGTGTAATTCAAGCTCATTGTCGTCTCTGGTAATAGGGCTTTCAAAGTCTATTTAACATAGTTTAAAAAGAAAGATATTAGTAGTATAATTAATCATTTTCTCTTATTTTTGTATGACTAGGTTTGCACATAAGCATAAGGCATATCCTCAATGCATACATTGATACATAATATAGCTATTTATCGCTATAAAATCACATAGGTACATATAAATTTAAGTATAAATATTTCAGTAAATAGACATGCTTTCACAGCGAAAACCATTGTCTATTTATAGCTTATGCCCGTTTACCACGGTGAAAAGCATCTTATGTGTTAAACCATGTCATAAACCATTTGTGTGCCATATTTCACCTGTATTTGCTTGAAAGAGTAACAAACATTCTGAATTGTAATATAAAATATATATTTTTAAATATTTTTTAATATATATATATGTGTAAATAGATAAATTCGTTGAACATAGGAATTCAATTGTTGCATATCGTTAGAGTATTTTTTCTATACAGCTATTAATAAACCGTTATAACTTATAGAGCTCTTCTAATTAAAATCAAGTATAACTATATATTTAACCAAATCAACAACTTAACATACATACAACTTAACAAATCCACATTCACTAATGTTATTCACAACAGCTTTTATAGATCAAGTACTATATTCTATAAATAAAATAGCAATAAACGATCGCGAGTCATTACTTTATAGTCATCGTACTTCAAGTAGTGGATGCATCGATCAATGTCCTTTACTCCTAAGTAAGCGGCTGTCGTTCTACCAGAGACGGATTGGACCAGTTTTTTTAATCTTATGAGTTTAACATGTTCAGTGTCTCAGGGCCAGAGTTTTGACGGTGAACTTCTTAAAATGGCGCCATTGAGTTGTCAAAAATGCTCCCAAAGAAGAGCATGGTCCATAAAATTTTTCTGTAATATAACTATTAGTTAGATAGATAGCTAGAAGTCCAGTGTTGTACCCCCGGTTTTGATTACCAAGCCCCGTTATTAGTAACGTCCAGCGACAGTCGTGTAGTAGTTGACATTAACAACAAATAAGGCTGATTATTTCAACATTTATTCATGTTCACCTTAAAATTTTGGCAACATATAATTAATTATTGGTTGCTTTTAAACACCGTTTTCTTGTTATTTATTAATTTTTCCCCACAAAGATCCATACAATACATGATTTCTTTAGCCGTAGCGTTGTTCAGCCTAAGTCGTAAATATAGTAGGTGTTTGTCTTGTAAGGGACGAAGCAAATACAGGAACTATTACCGGATCCAAACTACACTTATGTAGTGTGTATATAGGACTATCTGTAAACTCGAAAATACGTAGTTCTGATCTCAGTGAACTCAGAAGACTCGACACGATGGCAGTAGGCTAAGTGTACATTTCCTCCGGGTAAAATTAGTGCGATACTGTCAAATGTCACATTCAAAAGCTCTTTTTAATTGAATCGGCCTCGTTATTGTAAAATATAAAGCATTTGCCATTTTAATTTAATCTACATAACTGTTGGGTAAGTTGTTGACATACAACTTTGGACATTGAAACTAGGTTAACGGAAACGACGCGGATGCTTCTGTTATTTTATAACCTCTTACTAAATAAGTGAATGAATTTGAATTGATTCGAATTTTAAAATAATACATTTGTTTCGTCTTTGACCTTTACGTGCCAGATCCATTTTTAATAAAATAACATGGAAAATAACTTTGAGAACAAAAAAACTATCCAGTTTTCGAAGCCGGCCCTGCATGGTTTTCTGCAAAAACAATGGGTGTCCTTATAAGGTTATACCAGTGCTCCATCCAGTTTTTATCTCGGCACCGGTCTGGTAACAAAATTGGGAAGTTATTCGAAAAAGGAATATGTAGGCGGCGTGTGGACTCAAAGGTTTACGAGTATCTTAACGTCCTGCTGGTTGCAGAAAGTTTTATTCAGCCAAAAACTGGTGGAATTGTTAGACAAAATTGTAAAAAGTCTCTTTCCGATTGTTTTTCGAGTGTGCGTTAATATAAGATCTAAGCAATGTGGGACAGAAGTCTGCATAGAGCGGTCAGGCCTGTCGAAGCGAAAAGTTGTCTTGAGCGACATTAAGCGGTATTTTTACGACATCAAATGTAGTGCATGTGGATTCTCACATGTAAGGCTACATGTAGAATAATGACCTCGGTGATAGTAGCGACATTTATCAATTTTAAATAAAGCAGTTTTTATTAACTACCAGCGATATAGCTACCTATTAATTAATCGTATGCAAAATTAATTTACCTTGCGTAGAATTACGGTACCGCCAATTTTGAACTTCTGCCGGAGAGCTTTGAAGATTAACATTCAAATGAAAGCTTATTTTTTAGAGTAGATCCCAGAGAACTTCAGCCCTAGGTTATTTTATTTTGTTATCTGTTTTTAGGAACTTATGGATACTTAAAATTTGAAAGATATAAGCGACTTATTTATTTATGCGCATAAAAGCATCTGGCTGAAATTGTAGTCCACTACAAGTGTGTTTTTGATAAGTTAATATTTTCACCTTATACTTAATGCATGTACCATATTCTTATAACATAAGAATATGGTATACATAATCATGATTATTGTCACAGTGTGGCCTGGTGTTTGACTTTGATACTGACTTGATTTATTGGAAATTAAGATATGGTTTTAGAGCATTGATTACTACGTATTAATATAAAAAATGCAAACACATGCTGGACGGATTTAGATGATATTTGAATGGATTAAAAACAGCTCATACCCTGAATTAACACAAAGGACTTTCCTTTAAAAAAAACTGCTTGCAGACGAAACCGTGAGCGAAAGCGAAAAGTTGTTTAAGAACAAATTTACGGATTTACAGTCCTCATGAAATTACCTTTGTAGTAAACATCAAGTTTGGTATGCGGATCTTCTGACATTTGTGTAACTGTTGTTCTTTAGTATCGTTTGATGTCTGTCCTTGACTATCACCTAGAGCAGTGGTTCCCAATTAGTTTTTCCTACGTACCACTTCAAGAAATATCTCAAACTCGCGTACCCCTTAGGGCAGATAAATAAATAAAATGGAATGGTTCAAATTAACTGGACACTGATCGATAGGAAATATATTTTGACAATTGTTATTTGCTTAATTTATTTTACTGATTTTCTTAGTCAAGTGATTGCTCCGCGTACCCCTTAATGCAACTTCGCGTATCCCTAGGGGTACGCGTACCACTAATTGGGAAACACTGACCTAGAGGAATGGATTTAATCGAAAAGAATTATAAACCATCGTTTATGATTTAAATGCAATGTTTAGTGTAGTTTAGTTAACTGGAGACATTTTGGTTATTGTTCAGGTAACTAAAGGATCTTTGGTTTCGTTAAATAATATCATACTTAAGATTGAGAGTTTATTCCAGTTTCATATTTAGCTTGTATTTATCTATGTGTATAGTCATTTTTAATACTTTCTCATGGCTATGCGTGCGCTCGGGAGTTTAAAAAAACTGAACAAGTGCGAGTCTGAGTCGCGCACCGACGTATAAGTCTAACTTGTATGTAGATAGACTATACGTCACTAGGCAGATTGAAAAACAAACTTAATTTCGCCAACTTAGCTTTGCTTAAAAATACCTATATATCGATATACGTCACAGTCAATTTTCCAAACGCAAAATATAAGTTTGTGAGCTCCATAAATATTTTTTATGTGATTATGTTAGTCGTCTCATATATTTTCGTTTGAGCGTGTTTAATCCAAAACATTATGGCAATGGGATAAATGTAAAGTTTTATAGTGTTCTAATAATAATATTGTATCCAGGTCCATAGGCTATGGACATTGACACAAGTATAATTTGTATGCTCCTTTGAAGAACCTTTATAGTCTTGGCTAAACCGTGTCAAAAAATAATTATAATTTATGTATGCACTTATTTATATATGTATTTGTATGTGTACTATAGACTTATATAAGTACTAGTATAACATATTATTTTACATTTAATGAATGAATGAATTTATTAATATTTATGCAATCCATTCGCAGATTGTATAAACCCCTATAAAGCTCTTCTTTGAAATTTTGACACCAAAACCAGCCACGTGCCAATCGTTACACTCGTGTTATCCAAAGGTTGCCTGTGGAAGAAATTACTTCTTGCGAAAAGGCATTATATGTATTACTAGCTGCTCCCCGCGATTTCACCCGCGTAAGTCCCGGTGCCGTGGGAATATCGGGATAAAAAGTAGCCTATGTGTTAATCCAGGTCTCCAGTTATCTGCATACCAAGTTTCATCGCAATCAGTTCAATAGATTTTGCGTGAAAGAATAACAAACATCCATCCATCTATCCATACTTACAAACTTTCGCGTTTATAATATTAATAGGATTTGTTTGTGTATATTTGTTTCCCTTTTTGGTGTACCATAAAGATTATTATTTATTATTATTATTTATTATGGTTCGTGCTTAATAGAGATACAGAAAGCTTCATTATCTAACATGTATTGCACAACATTCAATTGTGGTTAACTCGTGTTATCAGTATTTACAATTACAAACTTATTCCCACGCGTGACCGTCAATCATTGCGGCTTGTTTATTTTTGTTATGATAACGCAAAGTCGGCTTATTCTCCACTTTTTTCTCTACTTTCATGAATCCTTAAAATATCTGACTACAATATCCATGACGGCAGGTATATTTTGCAGCTCTCCTAAGCTGCAAAATATACCTGCCGTCATGGATATTGTTGGGAAGTTGTAGAACTTTAATTGCAGGATGTAGCATCAGTAGTTACTACCTTGTTTCTGTATTTTCCTCGTGAGATGATGCATGCTGAGGTATCTGCATGTCTCCACAACCTCAATATCATTCATGAATCATTAATGATTTGATTATATCTCTCACAAATTGACACTTGCATGTTAGGCTGAGGCTGTGCTAAAAGATCTAGGCAGAAAGACTATACTAGATTAAAGTCATGGCTAATCTTTTCTGATTACCAAGATTTTTTTTACTATCTGGACAAGAGTGTAACGCGGCAACCAAGATGCCAAATATCAAAGTTTTCTAATTTTGTTTGGAAATGTAGTAGATAAACATAAGTAATTTAAATGACAAAATTTATCAGTTATAGTCTCCAATTTTTACAACAATTTCAGAATAAACCGACAAAAAGATCAATATTTATGTTAAACTTAAGTGTATTTACATTTTTACAAGTATTAAGCAAATAAGTGAAATGTTATCTTATCTGAATTAAATTTTACCAAAAGTTGCTTATCAATTTTTTTCGTTAGCAAACTCACATCTAGTTATCTGAATCTCCTTAAAACATACTTAGAAACGACTTATTTTGAGCAATATTCGTTACTTTTTCCCACAGTATAAAAGTTGTGAAGAATGTTTGATTAATTTGGATTGCTTTAGGATTGACCAAACCGGTTAAAAAAAGAATGAAGTTCCCAAATCTATTATTTGTGCATATATTATGCGTTATTTTCCTGATTTTTAATTTTATTTTTATTGAATAATTTATACTATTATAGTGGTCCCAAAAAAAGTTGAATGAAAGTCACCACTAAGGGGAAATTAAGTAATACGATTATGCGGGTGAAGATTATTTTTTATTAAATACCATTTTTTTTAAATATTCGCTTGGAGTCTAGCTATATTTAGCCTAGACTTGTGATATGCGTCTTTGTATACGTCTTACGGCCGTTTACGATTTGCCGATACAGTAAATGATACATACTACAGATTTAAAATGTTCAGAAAAAACAGCCACATCATTTAAATTAAAAATAAATGCCAATTTAAGTCCAATTTTCCTTGTGAAGGTTTCCGATTATGTTTGGGTGGTCTCGTTTCTGACTGATCGATACATCGAGATCTTATCAAGTATTCGATACTTGCACGTGTTGATAACAAATCGAGTGTTCAATTTTTTTGCATCATTTTTTAAATTTTTTATAGCTTACCAGTGCGGCTTCGACGTACATATCCGTTAAGGACCCATTAGCTATTAAAAATTAAAAAAGTAGTGAAATTTTAATGAGTTCTTCTCATCACTTCTTAAGTATGTTAGAGAGTAAAGTGAGACATAAAAATTAATTAAAGCATTTATTACGTCATTTAACTAGTCTCGAGACTTGGGTTACTTGTAGTGTTGACACCACAAGTAATCCAAGTCTTGAGATGACTAGATGAAACGATGGAGTAGTAGAAAAAAAAAATATCCTGTAATAGGTTTTTTAACATATCTTATTTAGGTAATATGTCGTCTCCAGTATTTATAAAAAGTCTTAAGTACAATGATATCCACTTCTGTTGAACTGACAGCGTACGTTAAACTACGGCGCGGCGTTCGAAGTCAAGTATTT
This sequence comes from Euplagia quadripunctaria, assembly GCA_963859945.1. Classification (NCBI taxonomy): domain Eukaryota; kingdom Metazoa; phylum Arthropoda; class Insecta; order Lepidoptera; family Erebidae; genus Euplagia; species Euplagia quadripunctaria. The sequence continues at coordinate 3,366,087 of OY982560.1, read as the reverse complement.
GGAGGTTAACCATATTACAGCGTTCTGCTTTAAATGGTGTCCCTTATAGTGTGAGTGTAGTACACGGTGAAGTCATTGACATTTCAGCCGTCTATATGTGAAAAAAAACATACTAAACCATAAGAAAAAAATATGTGAAAAAAAAGTTTGTCAAAAAGGTAATGACTATTTTTAAAGACTTTCTATTTTGTTTTTGCTAGTCTCTGAAAAATGTATTAGTTTCTACACCAACTACGTACGTGAGTCTGTATGTTTTCTGTATCACGTTTTGTCAAAAAAATTAAAAAGAAATTTCAAGACAACATTAACAGTCGTCCAAAAATATGCAGTTTAAACGGTATCAAAACATCAGCCATCCTTCTTACCGACACAAGTAATACATCCTGGACCTTCGAGATACGATGATATGCATCTCGCACCACCGCTTCACGTACATGGTGAAGATCAATCTCACTTAATCTACATAAGGTCTAAAAGTCTTTTAATTCATGTTAAAATGAACACAACATTTTGGATAATTTAGGACACGGTTTCTACTAATTTCTTTTTTTATTTATTTAATTTTAAATGCAGGACAACGACATCCTTGCCCTAACTGATTTGACGACAAAAACGTGATATATAGAAAGGTATATAAGAGAAAAAAATAATGCTCTGTCCATATAACAATAACATTGTCCAAAATTAAGACAGATTTATCAGATTCTTATTTTATTGTTAATACTCATTTTATTCCAAAAAATACTCGCTTATATTAATACTTATAGTATTAGTGTAAGTAAATATTTTTCTTAACTCAAAAGTGTGTTTGTATAAAAGTGCTTGAATTTAGTTTCTTGCGTTAGACAACCCGTTTTTTTGGAGTATTAAGGCTACTGGAGTAACAACCATATAAATAAATGTAACGCACGTAAAATAGTATATAAAATTTAAACTCATTACGAATCTACAAAGCGCCCTGTCAAGATCTTTTACAATCCTTGCTAGGCCACAACAGTCAAGAGTGATTGCGGTGGCCTACATGTCCTTTTTAGGAGATGTTTAATGGCGATCATAAAACCAAATGTCGCAATTAATCAGACGAATTAAATGTATATCATGTTTGTGGCAACAGTAAAAAAAAAGAGTTTAGCTCTTTGCAACTGGAATGAATAATATAAAATGTTTTCGTCAGACAGACCGCCGACAGGACATTCGGACGACAATTTAGAACGAATTTCACTTTCAGCGATCCTTTTATATATATAAAAAAAACTCTGAGAACTTTCTTCTTTTGAAGTCGATTAAAAACGCATCACATCATAAATATGCTAATAATATTAATAAATTACTTATCTAGTAACATGAGATGTAATTAATGTTTTCCTTTTCTCAGGTTTCGTGTCCTGTTCGCCGTCACCATGCAAGAACGGTGGCACATGTTTGTCTACACCGAGAGGGGAATATTTTTGCAAGTAAGTGCATCATCAATACTTTTAGTTATAGTCACAACGTCAGGGACATTAAATATTATGAGAATATAGGAAGTGACCTCAAAAAGAACTACATATTATTAATATCTGGGACTACTTGTCGATTCCTGTTATGTTCTGTAATATACTGAGACTTAATTTGATTGAGAAGAACCCGTAAGTTTCATATTCCATTCGTGAGGTACTTGAGCTCCTTTCGGTGGCTTGAAATAGACAAAATATCATCTTATTAAATCTCTTTTAAATGTATTTTTTTTGGGATTATTAAAAGGTCTTTGCAGTCTTTTGTTGATAATTAGTTCACAAATATGTTACCTCATACTACTTTCCTTTATTCCTCAAAAAAAATGTTTACTCAGTTTTTGTATACAGGAATCAATAAACATCCATATGCCATAAAACCGTTAGAATTATTATTTAGCGCGCCCCATAGAGACCCACATGCACACCACAACGTCTGCTAGTGTGACTAATTTTGTTGCATGTGTGCGCACGTAGGTATACGATGGTTTTGGTGTGTGTGTGTGCGATCGTTGGACAGATGCGCATGCGAACCCTTGGAGTTCAAGTGCATTAATATCGTTAAAAATGTATTCGGTAATTATTTTGTTGGGTTCCTTTTGCATTAAGTTTGTTTGAGATGTCCTTTTGCGTTAATTGGGTCCTTTACTGTACCCACGACATTCTGTATGCAATTTAATGATCATCGGTGGAGTAGTTAAGGCGTGAATGTGTAACAAACAAACAAACTCAGTTTAACATTATAAATATTATATTATTAGTTAGGAAAGCTCTTCATTGAATCCTCAGATACACCAACAAGTAATAATGAAAAAAAAACCTGACGGAATACTCCTTAACATCTTATACAAAGTTCAAAATCGGAAACCAATAAGATTATTTTTATTTATAGCGGTGAGCCAACCCTAAACTATTGGACAGTATATTTTATTATTGCTAATGGCCTTCCCTTGTCGATTGATGCTTCCAGGCCATATATCGAAGTTGCCCTTTTGATTAGGGTTGCTTATGTCCGTAAAAAATATGGCGGTAATCCTTTGCCTTACTCTTTTCGTATTAGTTGTTGAAATTAGTTCGTTTATGTAAGTAAAAAATGGTTCGAATTTTAATAGCAAGTCCTTCATTTAAATATTTCTCAACTTAGTGACAGGAATACTCAATTACTTAAGAATATATCGAATATGTCCATTTAGACGTAATTTGAATTCGATTTAGGCTTTTTCAAATATTGGTTCAACACAACAAAGCGAATTCTTGCGATACCTATCGCGGAAAGCTGCGATGGGAATTACTGTCTTGTTTACGCGCCGCACGAATTAATATCCCTCGAAGCTGTCAATTCGCATCGCAAGAGTTTGCATTCATTTTATTTTGGCCCATTAGTCTGACCAACCTGAGTAGCCGACTATGGAAAAATCGGCACGCTGACTCAGACAGAAATCCCATTACTTTGTCTGCTTGAAATATTTTATTTATTACTTCTCGCTCTATTCATGTGATGACGTATTATGGTTCTTTGTACAGTAAAGTTCTTAAAAAGTAACCCTGTCGGTCTATGTTTATCGAATCATCGTATGATTAATGGAAAATTCTGCTTTACCCGTTCGCTTACAATTCTATGAGGATATAATGTGTAAGATCTGAACAGAATATGTGAAATGTGTTCATACAAAAAATCTTCCATTTGTACGCAATTTTAAAACAAACATGTTGATGAAACCAGTCCAGATACGCATCAAAGTCTAGACGAAGACACGTTTGTTAACCACTGATGTCAAAACATCGCCTGCTTTTGACAACAGTTTTCTGAGAAACATTTATGTAAGATAACGTAATTTTTAAAGTGTAACTCTCACTTGAGTTTATTCTGTATAGCGCATAAATAGATAACCCTTACTCTAGACTAAAATGTAAGATCTACTATGTGGTTTATTTATAAACATACTAGCTGGGCCCCGCGGTTTCACCCGCATAAATCCCGATGCCGTGGGAATATCGGGATAAAAACTAGCATATGTGTTAGTCCAAGTCTCCAGCTATCTACATACCAAGTTTCATGCCAATCGGTTCAGTAGTTTTTGCGTGAAATAATAATAAACCTCCATACATCGTCACATACTTTCACTTTTACAATATTAGTAGGATGTACAATCCGCTCCCTGCATTTTCATCTGCGTTTATGGTCACTGCTCCAGGGTCGTAGCGTGATGTTTCATAGCTTACAACCTTCCATGAATACTCTACCCATTACAAAAAGAAGAAAAAGAGAATTGTTGAAGAAAAAGATTGAGAAAGCTCAAAGATACGCGACCGGGGATCAAACTCCTAAAACTTAAACTGCGTGATACGAGTTACATCGTTCGGCAATCAAAGTAACCTGAAAAGGCGTGAAAAGGTACCGAAGAAGTACCGAAGAAAGAAAAGTCTCTCTTTATAGAACCCGTAACATATTGAACAATAAAAAAATTTGAGATCCCAGAACCAAAATCGATTGCACATATACCATCGTAGTTCAAATCCTTTGTTCCTGTTCCTCATTAAAATAATGCTCATAAGGAGTTACGCTTTCCTTAAAAGCTTTTATGGCCATGAGGAAATAGTACACATAGCGATCAGACGTATTGGCATCTTAGTACAGCCATATACTGGTTGTTATGGCCAATTTTGCCATATGCATCGGATAATTCCATGTATTGCCCGACCTTCGGCGTAAGTAAGTGGTGATATGAAGATCAAGCCGGTAAAATTGTTGAGAATGATGTCTAAAAAACAAAACTATTTAGTTCTTAATATATGTTAACTAGTCGTTTCCCCCAGTTTCACCCGCGTTATGGTTACAGCTCCGCACCTAACTGTCGTAGCGTGATGTTACATAGCCAATTCCAATACAAAAATAATTTTTCAAATACGACATGTAGTTAGGAGATTAGTGCGTTTAAAGAAACAAACAAAAAAAATTAGAGTTTTATCATCAGTACATATTATAAAACAAAGTCCCCCGCCGCGTCTTTCTGTCTGTTTGCGATAAACTGAAAAACTTCTAAACGGATTTTCATGCGGTTTTCACTAATAGACAGAGTAATTCGTGAGGAAGGTTTAGGTATATAATTTATTAAGGTTTTATGTAAATTGGTTGAAATATGATGATGATTGTTGAAGATGTCTCTGCTACCCGTGCGAAGCCAGGGCACGTTGCTAGTTATATTATAGTTTAAATAGATATTATGCAATAGAGATACGATCACTGGGACAAGGCTAGTCGATAGAACGAGGAATGCTTGAAGGATGTTGTGACGAGCACTGAGGACGGCATGTTGAGGAGGTTCAGGGTGTATAGAATCAAAGAGTAGTTCATAATTGACAAATCAAGTAAGAAGAAAACAGGGCTTATCAACAACATTAGTCATTGAACGCTACTCACAGAGCGAAGTGTTAAATACTCAGCGCTACCGAGTAGTGTGCTCTCACGCACGTGGTTTTACAAATAAAATCAACGTTTTACAAAAAAAATGCAGGTAATTTATCTATGTGCGATTTTACAATACAATTTAGAAAGTTTAGTGTTCGAGTAGTAATCTTCTGTGTTCTAGTTCCTAACAAACTGTAAACGTACCTCCTTAAGCCGTCGTCAGGTCAGACTCAAACCGTGTCTTCGCGTAATGTTCCCTAATTGATGGCGTATCTACACAACTTCTACAAGTAAAATAATCAACTTTTACACAGCATTTTATGGCACATGACTCATAGGTTACTCATCAGGAAATACCTACATCACAACCTGTTCTTTCAAAACTCACTTGAAGCAAGAAACGTACCTTTAAAAAGTCAGATAATGGATAACAATTGTCCACTGGTCCGCTTGTCTAGACGGGCCGCTAATGGAGGTGGGCGGTCGGCCCAGATTCCGCTGATGTCATCATGCGCTAGCGCATCTTACCGAACAGACCACGATTTTAGATGGCTATTTGTTTTTATGATGGTTTTTTGTTTGAGAATTTGGGGAGAAGTAAAATTGTACTTGTGTATGCAGAAGTGTTATGAATTGAAGATGGTTCTAGTGTCTTTACACCTTCGTCTTAATTTATTTATATTAGTTTTTTATGTCTAACAACCTCACATATCACTTATAACGGTGTGTCCAAAGAGGGTTGTTAACCCTGTCCCCACTTACAGCAAAGCTGAAGCAGAAAACTGCGCTAATCATATCCAGTTTCTGTCAGACTGATCCGATAAGAATGGAAATCTACTGGACCCTACGACATATTAGTTTCTACAATAGAATTATTAATTTAGGTTAGGTTAGAAAACGGATTACAAAAAATAATAAAATATTAAAACAAGGATTCAAAACTTTAAAGACCCACTAACGGGTTCAATTTTACGCCGTTTTAACATACAAATAAAAATGTATCTAACAAAGTCTCAAAACGTCAACCAAGCTGAGAGTGAGAGAAGAGGAGACAGAGAGTGTTACTCTGCCTGTGTTTACAAGAAGAGTTCTTAATCTGAGTCGTACAGTTCAATCGAGTTTAAGACTTGTTTAACCATAACGATTAAGCTTATGTTTTTTTTTTTTTTGCTAATTTGTTTTAATCTTTGCGTAGCTACATACAGCATGTAGTAACAATAATTATCAGAAATGTTTGCCAGGATGTCAAACGAAAATAGAAATGCATTGAAGTGGACGATAACCAAAATTATTATTACGATGTAAGGGTGCTTTCACCCCATACCGCCCCTTTAACTACACAAAAGACAATTTGTACTCTCACCCTTACAACACGTGTTTGGTGCAAATACAAATTTACAAACCCGTGTCATTAAAATTATAAATCCAATAACAATTACTTGAAATATAACGTTTACAATAATTTGATGCTCCCAATCGATGTAACTTTAAATCGATTTTGATTTCGGTACATCACTATTATCGGTATGGACCAAAATTACATAACGTATTCGGTTCGATATCAAAGGGGTTAATGGTACTGGTCGCATTAAAATAAAGGGCCAAGTCGATTATTCTAAACGATTTTCTGAAACAAAAGTTGAAATTGAGATGTAGGTAATTATTTTGAGTGATGTTATTATGAACTTTGTTTATTGCTTTGGTGATGTGAAATCTACCGGCCAAGTTCCTATCAACATAATCGCTTAAATATAATCGTCTCTGCATTATGATATATCTGGAATAAGTTTTAATGTTCAAGGAGTAGTTTTACTGAAATAAATAAGTTATTTAGTCATATTTCTGGTCTCTAATGGGATCCGTCCGACTTGGGAACTACCTCCACCTTATAAAAGATTATTGGTCCTGGTTAGGTCGACTATTGTCTAGACATGGCGGGGATGGCGTGGCTGGCGTTGACAGTTTTAGCTTACACCGGTACTGGCTTGCCGTGTTTGCCAACATTGTCATTTAATACATTTTCAATTTGAATTGTTATAAAATATTTGAAAAGGAAATCAAGTATCCTTGTTAACTTGGCTGGCTTTACGCAATTCTTGATTTCTCTTAAAAGTAATATTTATAGAGAACATCGTAATTGTAATTTTATGTCAAAGTTGGGCTGAATAAAAAACAAATATTACATAAATCAGATATATAACATTGCACAGGAGTGAACCCGCGACCCCTGGACGGACACGTCCCCACGACCGCGTTATTTGTGTTGAAACGTGTTACGTTGTGTGACTAATCTGCGTACGGATAGGAAGGAGGTCAAGTCAGAGTCGAGTCTTATGCTCTCTATGGAGCATTCAGTTAATGTTTTCAGGTATAAGTACAAAGTGATGACGGTTTCCGACACAAAAATAACCTGAGCAGTTTTTTAACGATACCTAATTTTAAGTGTTGCCAGCTTTGAGGGTTTTACCCCCAATTTATTGGAAAAATTATTGGTAGAGGGTGTTTAGTGCTCTACGAATTACGAGTTTCGGGGTTGGGGATATGTTTTGTAATGCATAATATTAGCTCACTTAAAAATACTATACGCTAAACACAGATAACTATGTATAAGTAAGTTGTACATACATAATAATGTAATCATGTCATCCATTTTTTGCGAACGTAATGTTACACAACGTATGTTAATTACCAATATTATTAACGATTTGTTTCATACATATACATAAAAGTCGGTTTGAAATCGTATTTGTAATTGTGTGATGTAAGTTGTATTTGTATTTAATTATTTGGAATATATTTGCGGTTAATTATAGAGAAAGGCGTAGTCTGAACATTATACATATGTCTTAGAAACGAAAAATTAATAGCCACTCTCGCTACAACGTAATTAAGAGCAAATATAAAAAAAAATAAGTGAACAATTCATATTAGAAATCAGTCTCAATCAGTCAGTTGCCTATTCTTAGGTCGTTTAAGCTTGTTCACTTATTTTTTTTGTATCACAACTGAGTACGAAAGAGTTTCTTTTGTTAATTTTTTCCTTCAAGTCTTTTCACAACTAAGTTGGCTTTCAGTCTAACTACGATACAGCCGAACTTCGATATTTTACGTGAAGCGACTGCCATCCAACAGACCTCCACAACTCAAGTACTAGGCGATATCGAATTTCTGGCTTAACGTGTTCTCTGAGGCACGGAGGGTTCTTAATGTGTTAAGATTGGCCACCCATCCTAAGACTGACCTGGCCAGTGTTGCTTAACCTTGCAATGTGCAAACCTACTCGGTTACCACTTAGCCATGAGCCCTTTTTGATACAAGAGTTTCTTTTGTTAATCCCGAATTGTACGAGGTATATAAGGGCTCAACAAACAGCGAGCGCGCGACAGTGAATTGGTTCCAGCCTTCGGAGTATACTGCCTGGGTGGATAGGAGTGGTCTCTTGAGAACCATTGGGGCCGGTGGTCTACCAGTCGGCATTGTATTTTTCTATCCGTTCATAAAAGTTAGTTATTAAATTGATGTAACGTCTTTTAGAACTAAGCAGGCGGCCCTTCTATTGGTGAGTGGTCCAAGGCTACTGAAATCATTCAACAATTGAAGCGGCTTTAAAATTATAATTTTCCCAAATTATTCAAAAAGTGACTGAGAAAATCTCAATATTCAATATTATCATTCCTATAGATGTGTCAACCAGTAAAATTTAATCTTCTGAATTTACGAGACCGCAATAGATAACTCTTTCTTACACACGTCGTTAGAGTTTTACAGCATGCGTTATGCCTCCAAAACTTGTATCGTGGTTTTTTGATAGTGGATTAAAATACATACATTATAGAATATGGTTACAAATGAGCTTGTATATAAATTAAAAAATATTGATTTGATTAGGTGTAGACCACCTATGTACATGTCGTGATAAGAAGATTATGAGACGCGAAGGGAGTTTGCAGTAGTTTTTATTTGATTAATTGCTTTTTAAATTGAATTTATCTCGTTTTACTTAATTAATAGGAGAGGTAAAAACCTCTGTCCTACGTAAGACATGGTCCACAAATCGGAGTCGTACTGTCGGTAGCGGGACCTACATTAGCTTCTTCTGTAACCTCCAGTTTACCTAGATTGGTTCATATGATGCCCTATAATGGCCGACGTACTTTGGTAGTTAAGGACCTGTAACTCCTTACAGACCATACACTCGTTTGGCAATTACCAATACCGTTGATATTGGATGGTCTTGATATACGCAGTCCAACTCAATTATAAGATGTTAACTCGCCTTTACTGACAGCACGCACACTGGTAGCATGAGACTTAACAACATATTATCTTTGAGTGAAATTTGAATGTTCGGCTGATACATCTAAGTAAGTGTACATAATTTTGTATAGTATACGTGTGTATAATACTAATTTAATTTACAAAATAGCACCGTTAGAAATCTCAAGGGACGGTTTATGTGTAACGTAACCGATAAAATACATGTAAGGGACATTTAGTGAACGAGTTCGCACGAAGGTTACGAAACCTCTTCTAAACTAGATGTACATGTACTCTTGTGCAACTCTTTATACAGAGTAATGTGTTCTGGCTATATTTCGCTAATTAGCTACTATGAACATGTCTTTGTATTCGATATTTTGCATTCAAAACATGACTTACTTATTCTTACCTTTAAGTATTTCATACTTAAAAGAAGCAATCTTAGAATGAAAACAAACCTGCTATTTGAATTAAGCCGACATATGTATATCTTCTGAATTGGGGTCATTCTTGAATCCACTCTGGGAATGTTCCAAATACGTTTATAGTTTAATTTTAACAGTATTGGTACTAATTGATAGCTCGCGTCAGCTGAGTCCAAAGGAGATTAAATTTTAAAGACAGCGTTAAACATTGCTTATAAAATTATTATTATTAAATGTTCAAATCGTATCAAAATCCCAAGTTTGGGACACTCGAAACTTCCGCAGTTGGGTAACATTATACCATTAGCAGGAAATGCGTTTTTAATAAAAGTTCGGTCGATGGCCAGTAAGAAATGCATTAGGGTAATCGTACCTAGCTCGTTACTGGAAAAAAGATACCGTTAAAGAGTTCTGATTAGAAGGACTTGGACGTTCTTTTTTTAAAAGGTTGTCACTCTTCATAAGGTTTTTTTTTTAATAAAGGAAGTGATTTAGTTATTGGGTTCTTCTACCTATATTTAAGTAGTTTGGTAATCATTTTCAAATATTAGGGAAAGGCAGTCAATTAATACTTTATCGTGATAATACCTTGATATCTCCAGCTTCTTTATGACGGGCATTACCAAAACACAGCACAGTAACAGTAAGTGAGGTGTAAGGCAGAAAATATTAAAAATATTTAGACGAACTTTTTACATGTTTATGTAGTATTTTTTCCCAAACAACTACACCTGCTTAAATATTACGTTACGAAACCAGTTTTGGTAGAAGCATGCGACCATTCCTCGGTTTGTTTGACTTAGTTGAAAGGAGATAATAGCCTTCACTTCCTCAAATTCGTCTCAAGATGACTCGACATGGACCGTGAGAAATAAAATGATAGTTTTCGTGTACTTCAGTAATTTTCAACAGTAAGTGAGTACCTACTACATCATGTTCTTATTTTGAATTCAATTTTGTTTTGATTTTCTTGGCACTAACACCAAAAATATATTGTGTGCGCCGAAACCGATGCAGTTTCTAAAAAATACGTGGGCACGATAGTCTGGAGTGATTTGAAAGCTTAACATTCCAGTTTCGAAATTTGATTCCATTTTTTGTTTTGGTAATTGGTCACCTATCTATATACGCCTGATCGTCCGAATTCAAACTACGGAGTGTCTCAGACCCCTCGATTATCCAGCCAATTATAACGTACCAATGTCCACTAAGATTTGCAATTTAATGAATGCTCACCAAAATACTTGCTAAAGTTTTACTCTTAATTGACATTATGTTACCGCTTTAATAGTTGTGCCATAGACATGTCATAAACTGTGTACTAACAAGTTGTAATTGAAATAATTCATGGTATAACCAGATCTTATTTAGCGATATGTCCATTCAATGCAAAGGATACCTGTGATTACATCGCAATGTACCAGGCTCTATTGCGTCGTATGAAGAAGTGCAATTTAATAAAAAAAATCTACGTAAAAACTTGTAAATTTAATACCCACTTACTATCAGCATCTACTCACAGAGAGGCTATGCAGGGATATCTCAACGCGGAGAAAACAGCCGCCCACGATATCCTGGAGTGCGAGGAAATAGGTACACAACGGACAAGTATCCTTGCGCTTGCGAGGTCGCTCCTAGAAGTCTATACGTCCCAGGAGGCTTCTGTTCTACTGGAAGGAGCTAGCCTGGCTGAACTAGCCACCCTTATCTGAATGCATAATGACCCGTTTGTGAGTTTAAATGCTTAAACGGAGCCCTCTATCAATAGCTACTTACTATTTCTTTTCTTTGAACCACATCTACCGCGTGTCTTATAATCAAGCAAAGTTCCATCTTAGAAAACGAACATACAATCAAATACATAAAATACACTAAGCATTCCCCCCAGGTTCATACGCGTTTAGGGTCCCTGGTTCAGAGGTGGATACGTCTCCTCCTAATCTATAATAATAAAATAAGGCTGAGGAGTTTATTTAGTTTAGTTTATTTTTTATTTGAACGCGGCAATCTCTTAAAATACCGGCCCGAGTTGAAAAGAAATACGGGTTGACTTGAACACATCCTCCGTTTAACGTCGGTTAAAAATATTTTTGCATTGAATAACTGAATTCTTGAGGAAGGTTTAAGACTGTGTAACATCACGCTTAGAACCCGTAGGAGCAAAGTAGTGAACATAAACGTCAACCAACATCGTAAAATCTCTCGTAAACGGTTAGCATTACAGAATGAGATATGACTTTGTAATATCATATTATTAAACTTATTTTCTTTAATGACCACTCGGATCCACAGTTATTTGAGAATTGCAACATATCCTGTAATACTTAAAAAATGTAACCTACCCGCACGCAAACCCATCATCCATTTACGATCAATATACGTACTCACAACGGAAATCACCGATAGAAGTACAGGTACTGGTGATAATTGAGCTTATGGCATGCCATTATGGACTCAATTACCATAAGTATTGTGTGCAGAATCTCTTGGTATATATTTAAATCTGGTTAGGGCTACTCGTGTTTAATTCTGTTTTTTTTTTGCCCTTGTAAATTGTAATTGAAGTATGCACCTGATCTTTAAGGTATACTAAATTAATATATAATACCTTTATGTTAAAGTTTTAGGTTTATTTGATACTAGCCGTTGCCTGCGAGTTTGTGAGCTTAAAAATTTTGGTGAAATCTATACCACCGTATTTTCCGGGAAAAAAATTGGCTTTGTGCTATTCCAGATATAATCAATCTCTGTGCTAAATTTCATCTAGCTCCATTCAGCCGCTTTTACACACACATCCTCACAAACTTTCGCCTTTATAATATTAGTGAAATTTTCCATGTTGACAGGGGGACACAGAGAAGGACATGGATACCTTTCATTCTGAAAAAAAAAAGTTAACATTACGCAGTTACATTAAAGCGAGCGAAGCCGCTTGCATCAGCTAGTTTTACCATAATTGAAAGTAGACTAAAGTGAAACACATTTTTAAAATAGAAAAGGTGAGTAGGTACTCTTCACTATCTCTTTTTCTCATTAGTAGTATACCTCAAATTAGTTAAGTTGCTAAGTTTTTTTTTACTTAAGTATAATTTTTACTCAAGTAAGAACAACTTCTAAAGCCATTCACTAAAAGACTATTTTTGAAAGTGCCAACCCTACCTTTCAAATACAGACGCCAAAAATACGTGTCAGAAGTCTCGCCTTTAAGATTACTTACCTCCCTTTTTTATTCTTAAAACAAGTTTGTGCCACTGTTTGCACTCAAATAAGTGTTGTGTCCACCACCGTTACGTTAAAAGGACGATCTGCGGTTGTAATGATCAATTACAGAAGTTTTACAACACACAAAAGCTTTTAAATCGAGGTTTAGTTGATAGTGGTACAAGTGGACGGCATCTTGGTACATAATTGACATTAAATTGTAGGTAATTTTCGAAATAAAAAATGTATGTATTTCTTGTCGATGCCATATTGATATAAATATTAATTGTATCAGTACAGTGACCATGGTTAAGTTATAAAAAAATAATTCAACGCGTTCAAGGCAGACCTTTCTTTAAGTTATTTTGTGGCAAAATTTTGCCGTTTGTTTTTTGTATAGTGTTAGTCACTGACGGGTAGAAAAGTATACTTTTATATGAATAATGAAATACAGATATTAGGTTAAATACTATCAAAGGAAACGAGAGTTATTTTTGCACGTTCACATGTTAGTCTGATTATTTATGGAAATGGTTTTTAATTTCATACACAAAAAAAACCTGATTGTAAAGGCACCGGTGCCTTTATACAGTTCCTACCTTTCTTCCCCCCCACAAACGGCGTTTCTTTATGGTACTGTGAAGACCACTAGCAAAAAAAAATTATGGTTCTAGTGAAAGTTCTCTGCAAAACGACTCCACTTCAATCTGACGTCTGCTGTGCTCTTCCATCTGTCTGCTGTGCTCTTCCATCTGTCCTCCTTTCCTTAGTCGCAATGAAATGTGGTGGAACATATCACGTTTTATTTCGGTCGATAACAAATACAAATTAACATTCTTATTTAAAATATGTGTTACAATTAATATAAATTGTTCGTCTTATCATAATTATATTTTATGTTTCAACTTTGTCAATAGAAAATGCATACAACGCATAAAGCGTATGAACCATAAAGTTATGATATATTACTTTGATGTAACGCTCACAGCGAAATAAACTTGATACATGGTCCCGGAACAACGAATCACGTATAAGTGCGCACGCGCACCGCCGCCATTGTCTCAAATTCGCCCAAACGAACCGGTTCCCGAGATAATAGCACTAAAACGTTCGTCCACGCACGCAGTCTCCCCGGAGAAATTCCGACCGAGTAGTTTTATTCGTTTAGACTTTAGGGATTCTTGGCCGAAGGTATTTTTCGATAAAAACTCATAGTGGGCCCTATATTTATCGCTGGACCAACAAATAAATTATGAAACGACGAACGAACGCTACTGATATTTCGAAATATTACTTTTAATCTTATTCAAAGAGAGAATTCTATCCTGCTACCGGCACAGGCCATTAACGGTGATAGGAAATTAGTAGCTTCTTACCATTAATTGAATATACATGTTACGGTTGAATTCCGGAGGTTTCAATGTCATGTACGTAACGGTAAATTCCGAGTACTCTAGGGGAATGAGGTGTGTATGCAAAACAATGTAACCGGTACAATTAGCGTGATCGCTTTGTCTAATCGCTACTGCCATTCAAATCTCATGGACGTTTAGTAACCACATACTTAAATTGATCAATTGCATGCAATACAGAGACTTAATCGAGTTAATAGAAAAACAATACTTCAAGAGCAATGCAATAAATCCACTTAATAAAACTCATTGATTTACAATACAAAACCTAAACATGTAGATCTAGAAACACCAAATTTTACTCGGGTTTTCTTTAGCGTGGTACTCCCTACAATACTTACTCCTACTATCCTTGGCCTATGTGAGCTGCCAATTATGTTCTCAGACACGCTTATAAGTTCTTTCAGTGTTCAAATGTATGGGTTGTATAGTCTGTGGGACTACGATGCACATGACACACCCACCATACCAAGCCCGGACTTTTTGCTCCTGCTGACGTGGGATGAAATCCGCGTAGAGACTTTCAAATAGTCGATATAAGCTAATGATTCTCATCCATACCAAATATTAAATTAAGGTTCTCTGTATAGTGGAGGCCCAGTATTGTCACTAGAGTCTACAGACTATACAAAACTATTGTTATTAGGAAACAGACTCCAACAACTAGCCTCTAACCTTTCAGCCCCGGTTATATTTCAGAAATTCAAACTTAACATTTCCCTGCAGGTGTTAAAATAAAATAAAATGATACACTCCAATTGATATCTTCCGTATTTTTTTTACTTCGATACCCCGGTTTTATTCATGGCAGATTACAAATTGCACTTTGTCATTATCAGGCGTTTTGCCTCTGAGCGGCAAAAGATTTCCTACACAGCTTCAATGAATAATAATAAGCCCAAAGGTATTGAACCATGACTTAATGCTATAAATAATGTGATACAATCTATGCTCGGTCGGCATCTTGTATGTACTGAGTCATTATAGGCATACTGGCCTTATGAAGTTGGTACATGCAAATGTGTGCTTCTGTTGCAGGTTTGAATAGGCATTTAGCATAAGAGCGCCATAACTGGCTTAGTTTCTGAAGAACGATAATACAACTAGCAACAAAACCTTTTACATACTTATACTTGTTTTCACCAAGAATCTTTTACATAATTCAGATTTTTGATCATTTGTATGCAATATATTTGATTCTACATCGTGATGTACATATTTGAATAATCTTGATAAGATAAAACTTGATTAATATGTGGATGAAGAATACATTGAAACTATAAGTCAAAGTCAAGCTAATAGTTACAAAAATGCTGACGATAAAATAAAAAAGCGTATATTGGATTAGAGATGAAAAATTAAGAGAGAAGAAAAAAATGTTTATAGAAGATTATCTAGTTTCAAATAATTGTCTATCTGACAACATTCGTTTAAATTTTAAATCGACAGATTAAATAGGTGAAGTTATTCATGACATTTTATCGAATATGTCATAACACTGTGTTAATCACTTGAGTTATAAGGAAAAATAAGTCAGACCTTAGAATACGTTAGTTTATATATTCATAGACGAAAAATATGAGCGGTATTAACAGCATAGAAGCCTGCATAAGGAAAAATAAGACATTTACAACTTTATCATAATCTCTTCAAGTAATTTAATAATAGTATATGATCATAATTTGCTTTCGACACAATATTAAAGTTAGAAAGTTACAAAGATTATAGTCAGCAGGTTCATTCAGCTGCAATACATTGATAAAGGCATATAATTTAATCAATGATTCATTATAATCCTTTAATATCAACAAATCAACTTATTTTACCAAAAAAATATTTCAGCAGATGCATGCCAATATCCTACCGATGCCTTCCACGGTCACGGTTAGACTTTATTTTTTGCAAATCTTTTTTGTCCGTCCAATGATTTAGTTTTGTATTCAAGTTCGGTATTTGGCAGATGTTCCACGGACATTTGATGGCAGCATTTGCATTTATATCTTCCAAGGCCTGGTGTGAAATTATCTTTGAGCTTACTCGATTGTTATGCATTGAGATTGCGATTGCAGTTTTGTTTTGTTATTTATTGTTGGGTTGTGCAATCTGTAATAAAGATGACCATATTTCGAAGAATCGGTTTCTTGAGATTATTAACATTTGTGTTTGAAGTAATGATACTTTGGTACTAACTCCTTTTGTAACTTTGTTTGAGTTGGTATTTCATTGCGTCGAATTGTTTTATAACCCCAATACTAACACACTGTTAAAAAGATCTAACAAACCCATTCTATTTCGTCACTTACTACTTATTGTTAGTAAGTAATAAATTTATTACAACGTTAATGTTTCTCAATGCAGCTACATACAATTCAAATTGAATCAATGCTTGTTCTCGTTTCAGAACACCGATCCCTTTACTGTATTTTAATTTAATAGAACATTTAGAATGGCCGATACGTTCCCTTGTCCTTTGAAGATAAATAAGAGCATACGATGTGTCCTTTGCAGTAGATCTAGGTTATTCTTTAAGAAAACCTTTGAAGTTATTATCAGTTAAACATTATATAAGACGAAGAGTCACCTCTCAAATAATATACTTAAACATGATTTCACATTTCATTGAAAAATTGACCCTTTGGGTATGTACCTTAAAATCAAATTACGATATGATTGCTGTCTCAGTTCCATTGTCTGAGTAAAATTTCATCTGTTTTTGTTTTGTCAGTTGAACAAATTGCAATTCATTTGTCTGAGGTCGCCTAGTGTCCTTAACATTTAACTAAGTGTTTTATTGTTCATAACTTGATCTAAAATATGTATTTCTAATGAGTAATAAATATCGTAGTATCATTATTTACAAGATATACTAAAACAAAGAAGGTTTTAAGGAACAAGACCGCTTATTACTTTTCCTGTCAAATGAGTAGAGAATTGTGAATATTGTAACGAAACAAGTATTTTTGATATCACACACATTAACGAAGAAGGTTCCGCCGAAACTTCGCCACTCATAATAATAGGCATAATTTAATGACTATGTTTATTATTGAGAGTAGCGAAGTTTTGTCGTAAATTATGCTTAGTATTATAGTCAGCATCCTTTTGTAAAATTTCAAAATACCACACAACAAAAATATCCCACGAAATTTTGCTTCGGCCATTCCAATAAAGTCTGGCGGAACACAATTCAGATCGTTAGCGACAATGCGATGTGATACAGATATCTGCGATTGCGCCGGCGCACAAACGAGGCCCGTAAAAGGCGTCAACCGTTCATTAGATCCGGATACACTTGATGAGAAGGCTTTATGTTTAATTCCATGTCTCATGTTACCTTTCTCTTTTTTTGGATTTATAATTTAACTGTAAAATTATTTTTCAGTTAAGATCTTTTGATGCCGTAATTTTTCACGAAATTTTGATCCAAAATCGCGTAATAGATTTTAATGAAAAGAATGGTTTCAGGCTCTTACATCGATGCAGCAGCTCCTTTCCTCCCTTGATAGTTTGCCCCCTTACGGCCCAAAACTAGTCGGACATCCCCGCAATACACTTTCGTATAGAATGGTATATCTTTAAGAAGTATGAATACCGCTTATACTGAATACTGAATACTACTGGTATTCATTCTAGTAGATTTACTTGCCCAAAAACTAGTATCTATCTTATTTACTATCACTTAGTTCAGTTACGTTACAGTACAGTTATGATAAAGTTTTACGTTTTATCACTAAATTTGCGTTCAATAATTTTATCAAAGTAGTATATTTATAATCGTAAGATAAAGATTAATATTAAGTAAGTAAGTAATTTTAATAATAATATTAAGATTATCATAAAATTAATGTTAGACAGCGGAACTACCATTACATCAAGATGGAATATTTTTCATTTCTATAAACTTTAAGTGATTATATCTTCGGTACCCATATTATATCTCGATACGGCTCTCTGTTTCGAAGGTTCCACAATCCCAATTTAGAGTCTTACGAAATTTAAATAATTGAAAATGATCGTCCGATAATTCTTATTAAGATATCCGTTTTTTATAACGTTGACTAGTCATCGACTGTGACTTTGGCCGTAGCGGTTAATGTCAAAATGCTTAGTAAAAAAGTACCGACAAATTATAGAAATATGCCAGAGATTATTATCTGCGACAAGGTAGTGATTAAAAAGATTGATTCTTTTTTAATAATAGTACATATGATGTTTTTAAATTGAGGCAATTAGTGATTCATAAATGTGTTTATGTCAAACATTTCCTCATCTCCCGTTTATTTCTTGTTAACTTTCATCAATACGAGTATAAATTAAGTAATATCGGTATAAGTTTTTTTTTCATATAGGGATGACAAATAAGCACACAGCACAGATGATGGTAAGCGGGTACCAGAACTTAAAAACACGTGTAACACTAATGCTGTCATTAGAGCGTTGCTAGCCGTGCAGTACGATCCACAGACCACGGCCACATACTGATGGCTTTATTTAGAACAGTAATCTGCTGTGCCCTAGCTCATGCTATTACCTGAAAATTTATAATGTTCAACGTAGTTATATACGGCTATGTGAAAGCCGACGCCCGGTGACTCCTCCATCAGATGTTAAAAGAGGAAATACCAAAGAGTTGGGAACGAGCGACTGGCCTTAATATTGTTTTAATAAAAATAAACTTGCTCTCTAAAACAACGCACTGTGATAGTAATGTCTTCTAAGAACAGACGAAAACACTATTATATGTAATAAAAAACAGTTATAAACATTGTCCATGAACCTTTGTTACACTATCACCGTATCTTGATGACAATATGAGTAATAAAGCTGGTGAACTGTGTGTGTGTCACTAAAAAGAACCGACAGTATTATAAAACAAATCACTTCTACCACCAAACGAAATTCAACCTTAAATCGTTTGGAATAAGAGTCTTCCCAACAGCAACTGTATCTTGGCGGTTTATACATGAAAATTCACCTGCTCCCGCGACTATCTCGATGCGAGAAGCACGTCTCGTTTCCCGCCACGTTTTATCTTGCAGTCATATGTCTTAATGGTCTAAGACCACATGAGAGAATGAAGGGATAACTGGAAATTTCTGTGATACGTTCATTTAGTTGGACATTTCTATTTAGGTTAAAACTCTTTGGTATGGTTGTGAATAAAATAATCTGCTATTGCGATGTTCGTGAGTAAACTTTCCCGTTGAGTCAAAAAATGAATATTGAAGAAACCTAATTTTTGTTACTGTGTTGTTATGTATTTTTTTTATGCAACGGTACAAAAAAATATCTAAAAATAGATTTATTTGTGCAACTTTTAAAAAATGAATCCAGTACCATCCCACTAATATTATCCCATGAATATTATAAATGTGAAAGTTTAGATGGATGGATGGATGGATGTTTGTTTGTTAGTCTTTCACAGAACCGATTGCCATGAAACTGGTATGTAGATAGCGGGAGACCTGGATTAGCGCATAGGCTACTTTTTATCCCGATATTCCCACGGGATCGGGACTTACGCGGGTGAAACCGCGGGGCGCTGCTAGTATTTTATAAAAGTTACAGCATACAGTGACTGGCCTGTTGGTCTAGTGGTTAGTGACCCTGACCGCTATGCTTATAGGTCGTGGGTTCGATTCCCACCTGAGTCTGGGTGTTCTTTTTGTCCGTTGTTTCTATGTTTGTAAAGTCCCCCGCGACACAGGAGTAATTCCTAATGCGGGAGTTGTCTTTTAAAAAAGTAAAAAAAAAAAGAAAAAAGTTCTCTTTAATCTAGACTGCATGTTTTATGGTTCAGGTCTGCTTCAGTTCTGACGGAGGAATACCCACGCAGCTTCTCTAGACCCTTTTTTATCTCCCTTTCGGTCGGTCGGGAGCTCTGACGCAGTTCTCTTACACCGTTAAAGGTCAATTTGTTCTTGATAAAAATAAAACTGCGCCGTCGTGGATCAAATCTTGTTTAATATCATCAGTATCTTGACCTATTCGCCTAATGAAGCCTTCTAATGATCTTCAACAATGCTATTGTTAAGACATGATTTATAAATACATTTAATCATTCATTCAGTTATCACAACCATATTGGTAAACCAGACGGTATGTACCATCATAACACGTTCACCACCCACAAAACGTTACTGAATTATCATAGATTAACGTTACGTTACGCCAAAGATTTTGATCTAGTAGTTGTAATTTCAGTGAATGACACCGCTCAATATTAGCTTACCATACTTCCTTGTCTTGTTGAGAGACGCAAATTATATATGACGGTTAGTTCTAAGAAAAAAATGTTAGTCATTCGAGAGCTTTAGCGGTTTGTCATTGCAGTTGTGGCTTATGTACATATTTTAATGTATAATATGTATAGTTAATAACTAAGACTGATTTGTCCAACTCATTTGTTAGTTTTAACACAACACTTTATCCATCACATTGCGCAGTTAATGTAAATTCGCGATGAGAAAAGAGATTTACATAAATTTTACTGCAATAAAAACATTAATAAAAATGTATCATAAAATGCTTTTTTTAGATAATTTATTATTCATGCTCTAATCGTTTAGCAATAAAAAACTAATTATAAAAAAATATAAAAATTTTCATTTATATAACATACTACAGGATAAAATTACGAAGAAGGATGTTACGTATAGCTTATGGCGTATGCTAAGTCTACCATAAACTGCGTATCACGAGCGATCAATCTAAACTGTATTACAACATTTGAGACTATCAATTATACATTTAATGAAATAATAGCGGCCGAGGATCACGACCGTTTGCTACACATGCTTTCGCATCAATAGGGCTGGCTTATGGATGTGAAACAATATGCTTGATTCATATTCAGTAAAGGCAAAGAGTATCTCTTGTTATATAAAAATGTGGCCAACAGTGATAGCAATCAGTTTTCATAGCGATACCCGGTATGTCAACACTCACAGGGGAACGAACACTAAAGCTTTTTTAACAAGAGTGGGTGACGAGTGGAGGTAATTGGTTTGTTGCGGCGTTGACGAGCGAGGAGAACTCTTCGTTCTCCTCAAAATCTGTCGACTCTTCCTAAAAAAAATATATAAATTGCCGGATTATGCAGGGATTTAGGAGTGACAGCAGAGGAAATAAGAAATTCCAAAAGTGGTACAAAAATTAAATTAAGTTAAAACCATATAAAATCATTTGTGGAACATCATATAATTGTGTTTGAAAACACTTCAATGATTCCAATATTACGTACAAGCTGCGCCCCGCGGTTTCACCCGCGTAAAGCTCGATGCCGTGGGAATATCGAGATTAAAAGTAGCCTATGTGTTAATCCAGAACTCCAGCTATCTACATACTAAGTTTCATCGCAATCCATACATCCATACATCCTCACAAACTTTCACGTTTATAATATTAGTAGGATTTTTTAGTTTAGAAGCTAGTATTAAACTTGCTATGTTTATGTTTTCTGACTAATCCATACTTTCTAAATATGAGTTGTCCTAATAAATTTTCTTTGTAATAAACAAAACACGAGCAGCCCTGCACACGACAAGGCTTTTAAATCAGTGAATGCCTCGTTTGCAACAGTGCAACAAGGACATGTATTTCTATATGTGTAGTGTACCTAATAAGTTATCTCTCATTATTTATATGTACTCAACTTTCTATGAGTTTAATAGACGGCTGAGCTAAATGGTTATGGAAAAACTGGGTTGTAGTCTCTATTTTGACAGTCTTGCTGTTTCTTGTTTCCCATCCTTCCTCTTATACTGTGAACACACATTAACGGAACTATAAATAATTGAAATAACATAACTTTCGATCTAAACAAATGTGCAGTCATTAAACGTCAATCAATAAACATTCAAAATTAATTATATTATCAGATAAACAATACTTGGTCTATAAAGCTAACATAAGCCAATGTTGCAATACCGTTGCCACAATGGCTATGTCAGACTGTCATTAATTAAAGTATGAATAGCAAAGGCTAAGAGATAATTTATCAAAAAACATGCTTTGGTTAGAGCAAAGTCGGATATTTACATATAGTTAGACGTCAAATAATAAATATTATAAATAGACCGTTAATTAAACTTCAAAAGCAGATATTAATGGTTGGTAACAAAAATGATATACACGAAATGATAAAAATAAGACAAGTGTCTTTATGCTTACTTTGTATGGGGACCGGTGTCGCACTCCCAAAACTGCAAACGAGTCACTATAAAACCACCTAGAACAAAAAAAAGTAATGACGTGATTGGTCTTTTAACGTTCAAGTTTCATAATACAGCGAATAGTCAATTGCGATGAATAAATATTGCGCACAATATATCCGCACAAATGTTACACAGGAGCGGTCGCCCATGTGGCACTTCCTCTTATTTTAACACTTTAACAGTCGAGTAATAGTTTGATACTCAGTAAGTACCAGAAACGGTTTATCGACAAATTTACATAAAATATTTCAATTATATCATTTAAAATACATCTCAAGAAAGCGGTTTATTGTCTCCATATGGCAATGTCTATATAAGCTTTCAGTCGATCTTGATAAAATAGTTAAACTACTAAAACGGTAGAGGTAATTTCGAAATCATTTTGTATTGAGAAATATTATCCAACTATAAGTTCCACCTTCGAACGATAAAACTAGAAACTATTTAAAATGTACACAAATAATTTGTTCCTCTTTTAGATCACCTATAATCTCATCCTAGAAACTGGTGTAGTTACTGTCATGGCGCGTTTATCACGCAACACAAGAAATGAAGGAACAATGGTGTGTTAGGTTAGGTGCGCACACGCATGCTTTCGATTCTCAGCGTTTATGTAATATCGTGCAATTTTATTGTCTTAAATGTCAAAGGTTTTCTGTAATTTCTGAGCGTTTAGTGTTATACTCTTGTAATTTAGAGAGAAGAGATATGATCTGCTTTTTTTTTTCTCACTACATCCTGAAACGTAAAAGCAACTTCTCTTTTTTATCTTTAGGCGCCAAGTGCCGGTGACGCAGTGAGTGATTTATACCAATGCTGTGCTATTGTCCTGAAGTCGTTTCTCGGTTAGTGTAAAGTTTGGGTAAACTTTTAGTTACCGTGCCGTAGAATCATGCGTTACATGTGACAACTAAAGCTTTAATTTAGGACTTCACATAAACCGGTTAGTCTTTGAAATCCTACCGTGTACCAAAGCAGGACCCTTGATTTTTGGCTGGCAGAATATTAGACTGAACTTATAGTGCGGGTCAAAGGCGATCTTCTGCAGGCTGGACTTGCTTACCTAATCGGACGAAACGTGCTAAGCCTTACCTAGGCGACATTATCGTGAAAGGTATTATTTTATGCAAACTGACTTAGCTTCGAAGTGTCATTATTGAGCAAAAGATGGATTTAAATGCTAATTATAACGTTACTTCATCCATCCACCTGACCTATTCGATTGTCGGCACGTGCTTCTCAATAGTAAACAAACCGCTTGTGATTCATTTCTACGTGAACGAAAATACAAAATGTTACCTGACGGATAATGGTGATACTGCTGTGTTTTAGCGCTAATGACGGCCGTGTAACTGATGTTCCTGTTTCCTGTTAAGTTATACAAAATATGATTTAAGTTAGTGCCTAAAACCGCTTATCATCAGGCAGCCATTGTGCTTGTTTAACTTAATTTGAAAATAAATCAATAAGTGTGCGTTTATTATTAGTTTTACTATAGTAAGAGATTAAATTAGTAATAAGGAGATCGGCTACAACAGTTACTTCATTTGTCGACCCGAGCAGAAATCTTGTATGTGCATAGAGTTAGTGAGAGAAGTAGGTATGGTTGCATTGTTCTAATAATCCTTGATAGGGAAAAAGCACGGGCAAAAAAACCGTGTCTGTCTCCCACCTGTTATTCTATTTTTAAATTAGAATTTACAACAATAACTTAGTTCAACGCTATTTATTACTTACTTACTTCCAAAAAAAGTGGTTTTTGTAGAATATTTTTATATATTACCATTCTTACTATTTTTTCAACATGAAATGCCGATTTTTATTTCGCAATAACGTCAATTACGTTCAATCACAAATTGTCAATCACTGCTTAGGTAATGTCGACAGTAAAGAACATCAATCTAGAACCATATAGCATAATACGAATACATAACCAATATAACATAACATTGACCATTTATGCTACGTTCCATTCAGAATATGTCAGCAACTTTACGCAACTTGAACTTTAGCATAGCTTTAGAAACTCCCACTGTTCGTCATTTGTCAGTCAACGTATCATGGATGATTTGAGCAAATACGAGGTCTGGGGCAGAGGTCACTCACCGCGTGGACCACAGAATGAGGTCTATATTGATTTTGGGTATATATTGTACTTGCACTTCTATTGACCTCAAGTATTATGAAGAGGTCGTGTGTTGCCATTACGGTACTTTTTGAACTTAATATAGTATATAAATGTTATCCATATCGGAGTCAGTCAAAGAAGTCTTGAAAATAAAATGCAAAACTTATGGATAGTAAATAATTAACAGTAAAATATTGGTAGCTTACTATATGAATATTTGGCTATTTTTAGAAAAAAATATGAGTTTCATATAATTCTGTTTTCTTGGAACAAATTCTTCTAACTTCTGTTAAGTAAAAACATTTTTCATTAAAAGAACGTTAGACGTGGTTATAGAGTTCTCTCTATAACCACGTCTAACTCGCTTTTATATTAACTCTTGTTATCCATCTATTTTATTGGTGACGATCCCAGTGTTTTATGGAACTCAATCCGTGACCAGTCCACATTCCATGACACAACGACAAAAAACAAACTAATTTTTGATTCGAATGACGATTCAACCGTAACTAAAGTTTCTGATACCACTGTTTACTCAACATCGACCATTTATTTACGCACGATCATCTCAATCCGTGATACTAATCATTTCAAGTTTCAAGATATTTGAATCATCTTTCTTGAAATTACACCGGCCGTGAAATGCCGACGCCCTGCAGAGCTTTTGAATGCTCTTTTCAAGACTATTAGTAACAATCACGACGATATTATGATATGCAAACACTCTTCAAGACATAATTTCGAATATATTTACATTGGGTCATTACCGGTGTTATCTAATTTACATATTGGACAGTACCGTACAAGTATATTTCTGTTACCAAAGACATGTTCATGTATTATTAAGAAAACAGATCGTGTGTGAGCACTTAATATCCCAAAACTTTGTAAATTACGTCATCTCTCTCGCTCCATTTAACGGCATTCCCATGTCGTATAACTAATTAACTATATTTAACAGCTGCCGCTTTTCAACTGATGCTTCTATTTAACGAATATTAAACTTAAGTACTACTAAATGTCACTCCATATATTTGTTAAGAGCAACACTCACAATGTTCCCTCTGACTCGTGTTCCGTGTAAATTGCTTTCTCTTATCGCTGCTATGTTAATTTTTCTTCCAGTTTTTTCATAAACATCTTGATTGAATTTCTCCTGGACTTGTTAGGAAAGCTCATTTACTTGTAATATTGATAAATGCACTGATTCAAATATAGGACGCATGTACATTGAACAGCACAATAGACTTACCTTGAATTCTCTGTTTTTTTAAATTCTACACAATACCACAAACTAGAAAAACGAAAAGGAATAGTTTAGTCCAGAGGTTGACTTTTTGTGACCGTATCTTTCGCCATTGTCTCGTTTTTGCCATGACGCCGGGCCCTTAATTGGAAATTATTACAGTTGAGAGCTATTGGTATTATAAAGTATTGTATTGTAGGCCACCAATCACATAGACAGAAAATGTGTGCTCGCAGAATTTAAATTGTTCAGTAATGGACCGGTACGAACGATATTTCTGAATGTTTTGACAACAATACGATTGTTCCTTACTGGAATCAAATCATCAACATCCTTTGCCATTTGCAAAAAAAAAAAACAAATTTAACTTGACTGTCTCCATTCCTTTGTATTCCCCATTAGTATCATTAAACTGTATTAGATAAATGTATCAGGCAGTGTACTGAATCGTCTTATATGAAGCGATTGAAATGGTCATCCATGAATCCATAGATGATTCAAAACGGAAAACTTGTTTTACTTCTTCTGTCGTCGAGTGAGTCGAGTTTACATATGTTTATCATATAAATGAATATGAAAACATTGACGTACACGTCAATGTTTTCATATTCATTTATCCATTTTATTACTAGATATATTTTAATTAATAAAACTTGTGTCTGACCTGTCGCCGCACAATGCGGAATCGTAATTTTGTAGCATTTAAAGAGAAGCTCCGGTTGTTCAATGAGTATTTCCTGGACCACCATTAACGAGCTGAGCACGATGATGATCACGTATCGGAAACGGTTTTGATGTATAAAGATCTGCTATATCCTCATTATAAAAAAAAGTACACCTAAATTTCCTCACTCATTTCATTAAAGTACGTAATTTCAATCTAACTAAACTGTAGCATCACTTTGTAGCATCTGTATAACAAGGAGTTTTGTTTGTATATCTGCTTCAGTGTATGTGCCAAGTGGATGCCCATTATTGCTGCTTTTAGCAACAGTGTACAGTCAGAATGGCTGAGAGTGCCTCAAGGCATCGTTCGCGTCTCCCTCTCTGAATTTAAAGATGTGTTAAAACTTGGTCAGAACACTCGTTACTTTGTACGAAACAGAACTTTTTAGTTTTATATCAGCTTATAAAAAGTTGATTTCTGATATATTAAAATTATGAATCTACTGTCTATTGAATAAATATTTACAATAACAGATAATTTTACTAAACATAGAAAGATAACTTGACCGAAAGTTATGTAAGTATTCTCATTCTGCTTAATAAATATAAATATTATATAAGTCAACACCAGAAATTTTATTGCTAAATTAATTCTAATTAAATGAAATACGTTACGTAAGAAAGGAATAGGCCATTTTATCATTCTATAATCACATTATTACTTTCTAAAGCTGGTTTTATTGCTTCGAAAGCGTATTTAGACAATTTCCTGTCTCGCAACACTTGCGGTTCAATGGTCATGTTATCTTCCTCGCGTATTACTCCGAAATCTTCGCAACGGGTGTCGGTGTTTGATCATATCATTCTACAAATTAATTTCGTACTTAAACTTGTATTTAAAAGGTCGAATTTTGTTTATCAACCAACCCAGACAAATAAAATCATCAGTTTACGAAGTATGTATTTCGAACTATTTGATTCGGTTTCTAAGGTCGAAATTTAAATGATTTATTTAAATCATAGTTGTGAACTAAAACACAATGTTACTAAGTAAACATTTAGATAAATTTTCGAATCGATTGTTGAATTGTTTATTTTTTTATCTCCATGTCTCGGTTCTCGATGGCCAGCCAGGTATCGATCTGACACCGAGTGTTGTACTGATACGATTGTAGTCGTCGGCGTGTCATAATGTTGTTGCTTGTAGTATAAACATGGCGTGTTTGCTTGAATCGTGTTTGTCTTGAGCCTTAATGAGTATTTATGTTTCGTTCTAAATCATTATTACCGTATTGAACAGCTTCGTATACTCACAAAACCTATTGAGTTTTTGTAGTCTTCCTGTGACTTAATATGGTTTCAAAATCTGAGCAGCATGTCTGGAAAATATTTGACTCATAATTTCGGAAAGAAGAACACCTTAGGTTTCTACTATGGATTCTTAAAGTCTTAGTTAAGCGTACAACTTCTACATAAGCCTCTATTTAAGATACTATATAGAAATAAGGCTTTATGCAAAATTTCACAAATCAAATAAAACTTGAACACATTAAAATACAAGCTCGTAAAAGTGAAAATTTATTGGATGCTACTTAATTTTTAATCGTCTCTGGCATACCTTGTACATTAAAATTTATTCAAAAGGTAATAAGGCCACACGAGTTATATTAAAATGGGGACCTTCTAATTTAGAATATGTCCATTTAGTAATTATGTATTCCAGATATGGTCCAAAGAAACAAGCACTGTGCTTGAATGTTAATAAAATTGAAATGAGTTTCGGTCAAACAGTATTCAACGTGGTCCAAGTTTTGAGATATAAATATTGTAACCAGGATCTGTTAGATTGTTATTGAAGATTATAGGACTTTTTTCTTATTTTTTTATTTCTAGAGATACGCAAGGCCTATGTCCGGCAGTAATACCTACTGTTCCTAGTCAATTTTGGAGTTTGTATTTCTAATATTAATCAAATTTTTGAACGAGCATATGTCAATGTCAGTCAATATAGGAACTCACCAAATATTCAAACCACTTCACTATATGTATACAAGTCATACATTATCATAACATATTATTTTAATATCGATCATCAATGGAAAACAACAGGGATAGGTGGATTATAAATATTATAAAAAAAAATTAACCCTTATTAAAGAGTATTTAACTAAATCGCTCTTCCTCACAATTTGGGCTGAAAGGGTTATAAAGAGGCTTAATACAGTGCCGACGACCGATTACTCTGATCATATGAATAAGCCTCCGCAATTGTATTGAATTAAAAATAAAAAGAAACTAAGAAGTGACACAGGAATGCATCGGAGGACAAGTTCAGGCTGACCAATCAGGGCCTCAGACCTTTTTTAGAAAATTAACTCTGATTGGCTGATTATAAAATCGTTGATACCGATCTCATTCAGCCTTATCGGTGACTAATGCCTTTCCAATTTAATCTTTGTATTTATTTGTCTTAGAGATTTAATGGGACACCTTGAGTTATCACCTTTTATCGAGTGTAATCTTCTGGTGTTAATTTTGAATAATTGTGATAACGCTCTGTTCATCGTTCTCATTTCTACTGTAAAAGTTATTATTTAGACTTGTGTTCAAAGATAAAATATTATCTGTTATAAAATCAAAAACCGTTTTAAACCTTTGAACATTTAATTACTACATTAAATCCTTTATTTATTAATTATTATCAAAAGTATTTTTTCTTTTCAATACCATTATTCCGACTTGTCTGCCTGTGGTCTATCGCCTGTTAGCCCACCGGATCTTCAAAGCCGCTTAAACTTCAATCACAAAATGGATTAAGCATACTCTTAAAAAAACTAGTAGCTGTGGGACCAAGTATATGAAGTCTAATTTATTTTAACATATTGACTACCCGATACCATCTGGTAATGGTAAAACCATAATTTGGTAGTGTAGGTGTGACATCTCGATAAGCCGCATGTATGATCAGGTCCGAAAACATCTTTGCCCGAAGCCGGCTTGTTTCAAGAAACAAGCTACTCTTGTCTACGAAATTAACATAAGTATCTGTTTAGATTTAGATGTAATTATGTCTGAGCCCAAGAAACTCGTCACTTTTCTATCTAAATATAACTATTGGATTCAAACATATCCGGACATCTAACTATGCTAACGGGATTATTGTTTATCTATTAATTTAAATAACTCTTCAGTATATTAATCTGAATTCATAGCAATTTGTAGACGAGAAATATACATCGCGGATTTGATGCTGAAATTCTGCAATAGGACGCACAAATTTAATGCCATATAAAAATAAATTTATTTTACATTCTGAGTCCAGCTTCTCTTTAATGTTTTCACATAATTGTGTTATGTCGTAAAATATCTGAAATCAACTATAGTTAGAATATCCAATTCTTCTGTCATAAAGAAATTTGAATGTTTTTTTTTATTTTTCTTAGCATTTTTTATTAATGTCGGTCTATTAAAAGATTTTACAGCTTCGAACCCGCTTGATGCACAAATTAGTCCTCACAAGATAGATGATGCCATGAACTTTATTGGAGTGTGACTTCACCATGGGATTATTCCATAAATTTTAATTTGTGGATAATTTCCAGCTCATTATGTGTCCGTTGTGAGATATGGCGTTTTGAACTTCTTTTTATAAATTAGAAGTGTCGTTGTAAAAGATTTAAATGTACGTTAAATTGGCTGTGACGTACTCATTTGTCGTAAAATTATACAATATTTTAGAGGTGCCGACAACTGTTTCAATTAACTTCTTCTTAATTTATTCTGTTTCAACATCACTGATTTAAAACGTATATTTTGATGTTGCTTTATAATGTATTCTTGCTCAAATGCCTGCTAATTATCGTTATAAACTCTGATCCTCTTTAATTATGACAGGTTGAAGGGTGGGCATGCCCACTTCTGTCCATTGCCTTGATGAATCATGCTTAACTATAGTACTTGATGATCCCTGATATTGTAAGATATTAAATTGACCTTGTCATGTTTGCCAACCTTTTTTTAAAACTGATGATAGAGTTGCAAGTATGGGATTATTAATATCTTGACTTTGATTATATTATAATTTTGTACCAATATGGATTTAATTATTTTCAAGTTTGTATGGG
The DNA here is from genome assembly GCA_963859945.1 of Euplagia quadripunctaria. Taxonomy (NCBI): domain Eukaryota; kingdom Metazoa; phylum Arthropoda; class Insecta; order Lepidoptera; family Erebidae; genus Euplagia; species Euplagia quadripunctaria. Next base: position 3,335,507 of record OY982560.1, on the reverse strand, counting down.
TTGTGTTATCAATATCAAAAACATAATTGACTAAACGAATGAAAGATGAGCAGTGATGCAACTAGGTATGCAAATCGCGGGGTCATTGTCCGCCATGTTTGATCAGCATCACTTGCTGCGCCCGCGCCTCATTGGTCCGCGCACTCCGCGCTCAATCGATTCGTACTGCGCCGGCGCAGATAAGGTCAATGTCGATACGCCTTTGATCTGCTACCGATTTTCGATCTAGAATAAATCTCTTTTTGTATTTCTTGTTAGTAGTTTATTTTATTATTACATTTTCTTATATTGATGAATTAGTGATGTCATTATCGGTGCTCCAGGTTCTTTGTTAATCTCTTTTATGATATTCTCATATGGACTATATAGGCATTATATTCATTTTAGTTTTATATTAAAATGTTGTTTTTGTATAATCGATTAATTATAGATTTTCCTAAACATTTACAAGTTTTAGTAATGAAATCTAACAAACGCATCGTAACTATCCTAACTATATATAATATTATAAATACGAACATGGGTTTGTTTGTTCGTAACGCTTTCACCCAATACCAATACCAACATGAAATTTTGCATACACCTTGTCAGGAGTACAGAAAAACTAGAAAATAATGACTAGTATAGTAAGAGTAGTGTAGTAGTAGTGTATAGTCTACAATATTTTCTTTCAATAACTGTCGTTTTTTCTATAAAGTTATCTCAAAAACAATTAAAAGTAAAATGTCCATCAAACAGATAAATGTTTACTATCTAAACGGTGATGGGCGTCACATTATATCATTATCTGTGATAGCATCGACGCGTGAGCAACTCATGCGCAGGAAGCTAACCCGTCCGCTAGTCGAAACATCGCGCTACTAAACTTTCTCATTATTAAAACTTAAGACGTATTATATTACCATTATACCCGTAATTAATTATTGATTTTTTCCATTTTCCAGGTAAGTTTCATCATTGATCCGGCGAGGTTTGTAGTAACATTGTAGAATACTTGTCTATACTAAATTGTCCATTAGTAGAGTTAGTTAGTATCTTTTGTAATTTTTAAAAGAATCAATCATCTTTTGTTATAAAAACAGCCTTTTAAACTGAATTAAATCAAGTTTACCATCATCCGTCGTCATCATCTACTTATCCTTTTCCCAAATTTATTTGGGGTCTGTGCAATGAGTTTTAAGTTGCATGGGAGTGTTTGCTAATTTCTTTTACATATATGTACAGAAAAGAAGGAGGTAGGTAAATTTTTACAAGGAAATTTGGTAGGGAGATGAACCTGGCTAAGGCAGAAACACCAGCTTGCGTTTTTCGATTTCATTAGTGAAACATTTTTTTTCTTAGTTTTCTTTAAAAAAATATCATAAGCATTAAGTGATGGTAGAGAATAATATTGCGTTTCTATCAATTTCTACAAATTTTGCTGGAAGTTATTTTCAGTATGTGTATTTTTAATAAACTTCACAGAGAGTAAGATATATAAATTCTTTTTTCTAATATCATAAAGTAAGTTTTGTCTTGTGCTCTTTAATGAGTAGTTAAGGATATACTGTATACTCACGAGTAGTTTCGGAACCGACAGGGGCCCTATACCAAGCGTCCTATCACGTCGACTGCAGACTATGGCCAAGCATGGCCCAGAGAGTCGGGCATCCCCGAAATATACACGTGAGTAAAACCGTAAATCCTTAATTCATATGAATATCTGAAAGTTTTTATTTGAATCTTCAATTAGGTCACAAAACACAAGAAGTAACACAGAATACATTATAGTACAGGGTATATAGTAAGTAAAGAAAGTGTCAACTTCACTGTGACGAAGTGGAAACTTACCAAATAAAATTCATGTTAGACATGAAATCACATTCAAATTGTTCATAAACGAGCTTAAAGGTAAAGCAGAGACAGAGATTATTACTAGAAATAGGCTGGTAAAAACCTACACAACTGTTTCGACATTTCTAGGAAACAATCAATAATACATTTTGAATAGATTCATATTCAAAAATAGCTTACCAAGGCTATTGTCATATGGATTAACATATTTTATATCGTACGTACGCGACGGATAGCATAAGAACAATGTATAAAAATGGCGTTCGGCGTGGTGGTAGATATTTTGGTTAATACTTGAGACTATGTAAGCAAATCTTGGAATTAAATTTTAACCTACGTATCGAAATGAAAATTTGTATGTACATGTAGTTTGGATGACAAATACTATAATTTGGCATCTTGAGCTGATCTGATGTTGGAGCTTGGAGGTGGATAGTGGAACTCTTCAGTGACTACTAGTAAACCCCTCGAGTTTGGGCTCATATGATTCGTTTTCACGAGTCCACCAGATTGAGCTTCGTAACGGTCTGATGATATTATTTACTTTTTAATTAGGTACACTATTTAAGCGTGTTTATTAGTTTTACTAAACAAGAAACATTGTCTTTGACTGGCTTGACTTCGGTATATCTCTAACAAATAATTTTTCCAACATATTTATCTTACGATTAAAAAAATTCATTGTTTTATTGTTCACTAGCTGTTGCTCGCGACTTCGTTCGCTTGGAAATTTTGGTGAAATCTATCCCACAGGAACAGTCAATTTTTTCAAAATAAAAAGTAACCTATGTATTCCAGACTATTATCGATCTGTGTGTCCAAAATTTCGTCCAGATCAGTTCAGCCGTTTTTGCGTGACAGAGGAACAAATATCCATACATCCTCACAAACTTTTGTTACTAAAATTGATGAAGTGAGACCTTGCCTTGACTTTTCCTAGCATAAGACTCAACAGAAAACAAAACTCGGTATTCAGTTTCAGAACTCTTGATTGTCGGTTACAATTTGTAGGATAATTTAGAAGAGAATAAGAACTTTACCCCGTAATGGAACATACCAGGCTAAAAAAGAATGTTGCTTTCAAATGTAGTATTTTAGTTACAATAATAACTTGAGACACCAGACCCGGCCGAATGATACCAATCTAAGCAAAACCTGTACTATGGTAACCAGACTACTGAATATACTCGTACCTACACTTGATAGATAAATTACACTCAGACACAGAACAAATGATCATGTTCATCACACAATTTGTCCTGGATGGAAATCGAACCCACGAACTCTGGAACCAACAGACCAGTCAAATCATAACAAAAGATAATTGTCGGTTTTTTGTAGATCTTAGTTCGTGGAAAAGCCATTTACATATTTCTTGATAAATTATTGCCAAACCTACCTTTTTCTTAAATTTTAATAGAATACCACGATGATTTATTTATATTTAGAAGTTTTTATGAAATCAATCAAGTTTTTTGATTATTGGTCGTCTCGTCACGTCATCTTCAAATTTAGTTTTGGGATGTATAAAATGTTAATGAACTTAACCACTAACTATATTCTTGGTTAACGTTTTCATTTATTCCATAGTCTGGTACAAAAAGGTAAAAAATCAGAACCTATATGGTGCTTCACAAGTACCATAAATGATGAAAACGAAATGAGAGATTCTAAAACCGAGTTGTTCTAATTTCAAAAGTTCTAGTTTCAAGTTATTTGTAAGAAAACCTTATTGTTCTTGTTTATTTGGATATGAACAATGTTTACAAGTCTAATACAGTGAAATAGTAGAATAGGATTGTAGTCTATGGGTGGTATGATAATTTCTCCGCATTCACGCCGCATACTCCACACATCTTAAATCAGCGCCTCGTTCCCAACATTTCCTGGGCCATAAAGAACTTGGCACAATATCTTTACCGACATGCAGCATCAATAAATTTCTTATTACTCTTCTATACATATGTATGTATAAAACCGCTATGCCCCGTCGCATATTTGAATCTATAATAAGTAAGCATAATAGTATATCACCTATTTCTATCAGCTTTTATGTTTGTATTTAATAAAATCTGTAGATTGCCTTATCTTTGTGTTTATATTATCCTGTTGTAAAGTTGTCATTTGTTTGGCGAGAGCCAAGGAAGTTATTAAGTGGTACAGTAATCAGAATGTTACCATATTTTAAAATGAGATAGGGGTATTATAAACAATGATTCTCATTATAATTTTCACATTTTAATCTTAATGAGCCTGTGTGCAGTTTATACCTATTAATATCTGTTTTGTCTACTTACTAGTCTAAAATACCAAACCAAGTATTATCCGTTGCTATCTGTCTTTTGTATAAGTCTTTAGTTTTAAGTTAGGGATAATTTATCTCATTCACATAAAATATAAAAGTCGTTATAAAACTTTATGGTTTATGAAAAACCCTATAGCTACTAGTCATTATTTTACTGTTATGGATATCAAACCATACAGAAAAAAGGCGCAATATGGCTGTCTTTGTCATTTATCTTAAGTTATTGATATAATCCAAATATGAATCGCTTTTGTTACAAAAATGTAAAGATTAAGTCTCACATCTGGTCAGATCAGTTTTTATCGGAAAAAAAAACTGTTTGTTTATGGTCAAAAATAAAATAGATAGCAGTTAAATGAGATTTCTATTAAAACTTAAAATTTATTTATATCTTAGATGCACGTAAATTAGCCACATATTTTTGGATTAATTGAATTATTTAGGAGAATTTGCAGCAGTTATACTTTCAGAAACTCTATGTATCTATCACTTTAGCGCTCTAGAACCTCAGCATCCCATTCTTAATTGGAGAAAATAGAGCAAGGGTCTTCCCTTACCTTATTGTCTCTTTGTGATATTGTAGCTTCTGTTTGTTCTGCCGTATCGATGAACAACTTATCCCCCTTCACTCGTAAGGTGGTTTCATAAACGATTATATTGACGACCAAGTACACACTCCGCCTGATGGTAAGCTGTTACCAATGTCTATAGAAAATGAGCCATTTGCGTCCTACCAACGTAACACACACACACGTAAACACACTCGTCTCTATGGGGTGTAAGTCAACTTTACTTCCAGCAGAAGCAACAGCTTCTCTGTCTTTGCTTATTAATTTATTCTCTCTTTCAGCACAGAGAGATTCGTGATTTTTGCTAATCTTCTAATTCAACCCTGGCTACCTGTTTCATTGATTAATAAACTGATTAGCATTAACTCATAAGCATGAATTTTGTGAAGTAGTTCTAGCTCTGGAAGCATAATCGAAATCATAGCGAATATTCTCACGTACATTTCCACACTAGCAAGAACATCTATATTTCTATTACTCGATAAATCTCTCAAAATCAATCCCTCATTCGATTATAATAAACCAATCCAAGCATTATTATTACCAACAACGTTTTGAATGTAAAAAGAAAAGTGAACCGGTGGTTAGGCGGTCGAGGAGCCCTGGGGCGGTGGCGCGAGGCCAATCGAGAGAACTAAAGCCTCCGGGGCTCCCATGCGATCAGTGCCTGTTTCCCACCGCACTGTAAATGCCGGGATCCTAGATACCGTTGAAATTGTATTATGTATTTGCGAAATTAGATATGTATTATCATCATAATTTTCACTGACGCTTCGTCTTCGAGTTAACCAGAAAAAGATGTTTATTTTATCTTTATCAGAGTCTCATATTACTAAAATTAACTGGAGTTTGCTCATTCATTCATGGATTTTAAACACCGTGCTTAATTATTAGAAGACACTTTTTGTTTTAGTTTTTTATTATACCATATAACTACCGGTACTTAGCAATTCTACGGTCGTAATGAATTATCTACTTAGCAATGAAAATAACCGCTATAAACTGAAGTTCGTTACTAACAGCTGGCACTTATAATCTACAATATATTACTCAAGATTGTATTTATGTCTGTAATCTCATTGAACTAATATTACCAGTTTCAGAGTACCGTAGCTATGAGAAACAAATGCGGCTTTCGCTCTGCGCTTGTTTACCTACAAATGTCTTTATTACTGTGCATTATACAATCATGCTGCTTTCTAACAAAATCGCAAACGACATGTCATTCTCACATACATAATAAGATTGCACAATTATTCAGGGAAATAGTTTGGATAAATTCAAGAGACGTTCGTCCAGAACGTTTGTATCGTGTAAGCGTGCTCTTTCTGTCGCAACTGGGTGACACTTGTTGCTCAATCATAATTTATTTCTAAGTTTTGGGATATGGTGTAAGCTACCAACTGCAGTTGCGAAATTTCATTTCTTGTAAAACAGTAGCCAAATCGGACATATTAGCGACGTGTTACATTTCGTTTTTATATGTTTTATTTTGAATCTGTATTTTGACATCATGATTTATATCTGATATAGCGTCAAATAATTCTTGGTAGATTCAAAAACATGGTATCGCCGTCGTTCAAAACTTGTATCTGAGAGAACCACTTTACAATTTGCATATAATAGTTGAACGGCGAGACCACGATTCAGATTTGGAGCACAGATCTGTTTGTTGGTCGTGCGCTTCTCTCAGCTTCATACCAGATTGCGATGTTTCAATCCCAGCCTCACTGCACTGAACACTGCTTACAGTGTAAAACAAATATTTGCACACAAACCTCTACGATCAGTAGCTCAAGCAAGCTCCATAAATGACACCGAGACGCGAAGAAAAACTTATTAAAGTTTATTGACTTTAAACCTCATTATAAACAAAGTCCGTATGACTCACTATAACAAAATTAATGGCGAAATTTAATCGCCGTTATCACCATGGCGTACGGTTCAACTTCCCGTGTCAAACCAGTTATGACAGCAGTACTCGTATATGTATGTAATGTATTCTTAAGGCTGTAACTACTGGCTGGTGGGGTATTCGAGTTGTTGCGCCGTTTAGCACGGTGACCCGACCCCGGGCGTGCTCGCCAGAACAATCTCATTGATTCGATATAAGATTAAGCGGCGTCCGTGAACGTTTCCATTTTGAATCCGCGGTGATGCTCGCTTGAACTAGCACCCGGATGTCATGTTGGATTTACATTTCGTTGTCTTGTTGCCGCATTGAATACCGGTCGTGCTTCACAGCTACATATTTACGAGCGAGTACATGATTGACGCTGGTGCGACGTTCGATGTAGACACAATTGTTCGTTCCCGACATCAGATTCTCGATAAAAAATATAGAATTCGATAATCGCAAAAAGTGTTACAGCGTTCGTGTGGCGTGTTTCCCGCGAATCAGTATGCACAGAGCGCACCAGGCCACATGTCTTGTTTACAATCCGGGTGTCGCACGTAGCGATCGTGAAGGAACAATTATGTTGCTAAACCGTGGACTATTGTATTCGCGGTCTGTGCGACCGTTAGCCGCGACCTTGAGTGTGATACGTTGAACTCTGCGCTCTGAGCCTCACCGGCTTTGAGGTATTAATCGTTGCGTTTCAAAAAGGAGAAAAACTGCTCTTGAAAAGTGAAGTCGCAGATACGAGACGGTCGTTACTGAGCGTGCATTCGTTTGGTTGGAGCGCCCGAGGCCAATCATGCCTTGGTATAATAAAGGGTTGTACGCGTCCTTTCGGTCGGGCTTTTAGATTTATGGCCGCGGCAGGCGAGCCGCCGCCTCCGACGCCCGCGCAATACGTTTGTCACCCCACTATCACGATCGAATGCTCGCATCCTCTATTGACTCCAGTAATTGCCAACATGTGCTCAATACACGAGCTCTATAACTCCGTGTCGACGCGGTCTAACGCAACACACATTTAAAAACTAAAAGAATGGTGCTGTACATTAATCTACCTAACTGCAACATGACGTGGCCACGCCCATATTAATATTTATGTAGATCGAAGTAGTTGATATCATCAATGGTTAAGACTTTCGTTTTTGTTCGTGATATCATTTATGGAACAAACACGGTGTATATTTGCTTTTTTTTGGGTTTCTGATGCCTGGAAGCCATTTATTGCCTTGGTTTAGTTTCCAACGATAAATTGGTATTCTTAATACCTTCGAATTAATTTAAAACGTTTACTATCTGATGGCTCAGGTTATAGAACGATCTGTTATGTAAAAAAATAAAGTTGGTATTCTTAAATGTTTATTTATGCAGAGTGCGATAAATTATTTCCTAATTATTATCACCAACTCAATTATTCTAACCTAATTTATTGAGTAAGGTTATCAAACCAATAGTTTTTAATTAAAAAATGTCATCTTTTAAAAAAAATAGTGCCGATTACTAGTCGTGAGAGATGCAAAAAATATATTAGTACAGCGCTTTTTTAAATAATCCAGTCCTAAGTAAATTATATGTAATACTCCAGAATACTTACATGAAGCAATTGAAATACAGAAACAGAATCTTATTATCCGTGTATACAATTGGTACCGTGGACACGAAGCATGACAGAGTAAAGACGTTATTAATGTGGTGTCGAAGTATCAGCGAGGAAGTAGAATAACAGTGAAGACCGAGTACTAGTATTTGGTCTTCATTTTTGTTCGTTCCAATAAGTCCACCCATGATTACGATCGTTACAACTCGATTGGATAAACAAAAAGTCCTATCTTATACATATATTACTGCGATTAAGTCCTCTGAGTTACTTTAATTCGGCAACATTTAGGGCACGCAGTGAATTAAAGATATTTTACTCCTCATTTCTATTATCTTCTAGTCCGCCCGGCCGGCGATTGACACAAGGTATTGATGCACGTATTTGTCTTAAATGTATGTACATGACCTAACTTTCACCCTTCACAAGTTACGAGTTATACACATACGTGATTGCCTCCTGTACAATTATTATATTTAAATAGCTTTCTTTCTGTATATCTCTGATTCTAATTGAGGTACAGAGTTCGTTTTGGTCTAAGAATACTCACTGGAACGATCCCTTTCATTTAAACTTTTGTTCATAATTTTTAACCCTTGTATTGTATTCAACTTAGTTTAGGTTACAATTACTCATATAAGAGCGTTCAGATTCAGATTCAGATTCAGATTCAGATTCATTTATTTCTGTAAACATGTGTCATAAAGTCATAATGGTGTTACATTTTTTGTTGTATCAACATGTTTTGCCTATAGGCGTACAAAAATTTAGTGTTTTAACGGTATTTAAATGTGTTTTAAAATACTTTTAACACTTGTCTAAAAATTTTACAATCAATTTTAATCTAGTCATATTTTTGTAAACGTCAACACCTTAAATAATAATTTTTCAAAAGACCACATCAATATTAAAAGCGTTATTTTTTAATTATAATATAAATACTGCGGAATAGCACGGATCCTCTAGTCTATATTGAAGCTAAAACAGCTTTACGTTTCTCATTTCTATTATACTTTAACGGATTATCTAAATGACAAATTAGACAATTAAATTTTAGCTAATTTATTTTATTATTTTAATTATATTAACGTCTCCTTGCGAACAATGCTCTTAATTTTTGCTTTTGTTGTAATGGAAAGGCATCCATTAATTATTTATGGACTTACTATTTTTGTTCTATAATTGACTATGCTTGTAACTATTATTATGTGATTATTGCTCTTAGATTATTATGTTTTTCTCCTGTATGACATCGGATTTAACTATTTGTATTAATCTAATAATTTTTATTTTTTTGCTCTGCTTAACATAATTAATTATTTTGTTTTTGCATGCCACTATTCTGGTCAAAATACTTGTACCTTGAATATTCTTTATTGTAACACCATTTGTCACAGTATTTTTGCAGATAAATATGATTCTGATTCTGATTCTCAGAGCAAACAAATACTGAAAACGATTTAAAGAGCCCTCATTACATTAGCACATCTGTTGATGTTATCTCAGATCTAGCGCCTGGATCCTGGCCATTGCATTTCAGGCCTCGACGCGATTCTTGCGAGCCGTTAAATGATGCGATTGGTATCATTGCTTCGTTTATGTTCAACAGTGCTCTTCTCTGTCCGAGGTTCTCAATTACAGGGTTTCAAAGACTTGTTTGTGGTTTAATCCGCTTGTTTTTGTACAAATTAATATGATTTACATGAAATTTGTAAAACGTGGTAGACGGGACACGTACGTATGTATGTACGTAGGGTGTACCCATTGGCACATTAAGAAGAGTCCGAACTAAAGAAATATTGTGACTAAGTAAAGAAATATGTAGTTAGAGTCCGGCTTTGTTCGGTTGATTACTTTTCTTCAAAACTCGGACCGGAACACGCGCAGCCTCTTTGCTGAGGGAGTTCGGGTTGACCTGTCTATCGCCATTATTTCAAACGTATTCTTAGCTGTTGCCATCGTTGGGGTTAATACGCTAAAGGAGTGATAGCATTCGTTCTTCAAATACTTTTTTTACAACGAATTGCCGATATTTTAGCCCTAGTTGAAATAAAAAAAAAACAATGAATTATTCGTGATATCATACACATTAATACAGTTACGTATGTAACTGAATAGAGAAACCTCAAACTTCTATCATCTTGACATTATACAAGCTTATGTAAGTCATAAGCGGCCGTGACAAAACTGCACTCCGGCAAAATTTCCGTCCGATCTCATCGAGACGTGTGCGTCTGCGCACATGGTGGGGGGCGGGTCGGAGAGAGGGGAGGGGTGAAGGGAATGCACGTGTGTGCAGTAACTCGATCCTGCTGTATAGATAATTCTGTATTGTGCCACACAATAGAGTATGGACATAAGGGGAAGATGAATAGATGTAGATTGCTGCGATATGATGGCAATTTTATTTTTAAATTGAGGTAGATTTTGGGGGAGGAGTAACTTACCTTAACATACATTTATTTTTCTTTCTCTTATTTTTGTGTAGGTGTGTATCGTGGTATATATTAGCCACATATGTGTTCTATGCCGGTTATAACTTATCTATTAGTTTCTTACTCCATGTATATGTGCTGGGGCAGCCCCGGCTCTTGTTTTAAAAAGCTACCTGAATACTGATTATATTATTGTCTGTGCTTAAATGACATACGCCTTAACCGTGACTTAATTTCATAATGATATACTATAAATAATATCATGGTATGTATTTCAAAGCATATTGTCAGTCCTTCTACACGTGCAGCCTGTGGTCTAACTTTACGCAGCGGGCGTACAGCGCATTACACGTCCAGTACAACAATGCTTTCAGGATGCTGTTGAATCTGAGGAGATTTTGTAGCGCCTCAAGTATATTCGCAGAGGCACATTTGGACGACTTTTATATCATCTACTGCTAGGCAGCAGCAGACCTTCCAGTCCTACAAAGGTGGATGCGGCTGCCTGCTAGCGCATCCCCACGATTCTTTTGTGATTTGTTATGGTTTGTAATCTAGAACTAACATAGTTGTAAGGTCATTGTTACTAACACACTTATGGATCAATATCTGAAATAAATTATTATTATAATATTTCAATATTTCACATCAGAAATCGTATAGTCGCCGTCTCTAAAAAAAATAGGCAGTCATGGGACTGCCAACAGAAGTGAAAACAGGAGTTGACAGAACTCAATATCAAATTTATATCTGACAGAATTATACTGAAACTTCGTTCCTTCAAGTTCTTATCCCAATCTAATATAATCTAAAAATAACTGAATTGAAACATGATTTTTTTTTCTATTATGACACGTCAGAATGACCTCAAACCGCCTGATGGAAAGCTAGAGTGAGGTCCAAAGACTAAGGACGACCATTATAGATACGGATGATACTAAAATGGTGGCTCTCAGCTTGACGGTAATACCTTGAACGCAACATTCCACTCTATCGTTTCTTATTCACTTATCTAAAATGCAATGATCATGATACATTATCCTAATAACCATCGATTTGAAGTTCATAAGGCACAATGGCGTCACCTTGACGGTGTCAGCAGCAACGTGTGTTCATCTGTTGATCGACGGATGTTGAGCTGCGGGTGAGCATAGATTATGGCGCAGATGTGTTACAAATTCGTTCATACTTTATTAAATTGTAAAAGAAAGTTTTATCGTATAAAATTTAAAAAATCAACCATTGTTAACCGACGAAAAATAGTAGTATATATAATATATATTTTTTTTTTTTAAGGCCTGTTCAGCCCTCTCTCCGTTATTTATGAACCGATTTTGACTATTCTCAAGGGTGGTCCCATGTCAAGGAAGTTAGGATCTGATGATGGGATCCTGATAAAATTGAGAGAAACCTACGAAAATTGTAGGAACGAGTAGTGTTTCTGTTTACTTTTCATTACTTTATCAGGTATTTGCGTTCACAAATCATCACCTCATGTAGCTGACCTGATGATGAAAAAAAAATCACCAAATAAAAGACTCAAAATTAGATTATAAAAATTTTATAGTTATTTATTTTTTGCTTTTTAGTTCTTTTCGTCGGTTTAATTTTTTGTTAAAAAGAATTTTATATTTAAAATGTTTTACAGTGAAAGTCACCAGATAGGATCTTCATGAATAAATAGATCAAAACTTAAAACAAACTGTTTAATACATACAAAATCTTACTAAAATTGTTAAGGCAAGAGTTTGTTAAGGTATTTGTTACTTTTTCACGCAAAAAACAAAAAAATACGTGAGCAGATCTGGATGAAATTTGGTACAGACATAGTCTATAATCTGATACAAAAATGAATGTACTTCGAATGTATATACTAGAAGAATATTTATTCAAATAAGAGAGAAATAAGAAAATATATTAACGTGACTATTGTTTAAAGCACAGGTTTGCCCGGCACCGGGATTTACGCGGGTGAACCCGACAGGCGCAGCTAGTGTGATATATATGTTATACTAGCAGCGCCCCGCGGAAATATCGGGATAAAAAGTAGCATATGCGTTAATCCAGGTCTCCAGATATCTACATATGTACCAAGTTTCATCGCAATCGGTTCAGTGGTTTTTGCGTGAAAGAGTAACAAACATCCATCTATCCATCCATCCAAACTCACATTTATAATATTAGTGGGATAATATGACATATTTATAGTTATTTATACATTTTATCTCATCTCATAGCTTTATATTTTATTATTATAAATTAATGTATTTTATATGTTATAAACTTATAACCTGTTTGAAATAATGAAAAATATATATGTATACATATATTTATTACGTAAGTGCTGGGCTATGAATAGTAACAAAACATAAAACAAGTTATTTATAACATAACTCGAAACGTTATTATTATTTAAAAAACGGCAAAAAACGTTCACTTTACTACAAAGTTGAAACCAATTAAAAATTTTACGATTAATTTATTTTCAACTATCCAATTTTAATTACAACTATAGAATAACTAACTACCTTTGAGAGATGTTTGAAGGTTAAACTTTAACTGAGGGACATCCTATTAAGTGTTTATCTTTGCTCTTAACTTGTATTTCCTTAATTAATGGATTGACGATACAAATAGCCCTTCCTGGGACAAAATTTTGAAATTCAAATAAGATTTTACCTATTAACTTAATTACACTGAGATTTATTACGATATTTTAATCACAATTTTAGAGTAGTTTTCCTTGTTATCTGTAACACTGTACATATATAAAATTATTAACAAACAATATTTATTATAGTAAGAAAGCTGTCCGACTCAATAACATAAACTACTCTATGAAAGTTGTGAGCGCAAGCTGCGCGCGCGCCTCGCACACACAGATGTATGTCACTGTGGAGCGATGAGAGTACGCGTGTGTGCGTGCGCGTGGGAACGGGCGCGGCGGACGCGTGCGCGGATTGTGACATGCGCGTATTGTGCATTATTTAAACAAATCAACATTTTTTTACCTAATAACTTGATCCGTTTTACCTTTGCTTGAAGGATGTTTTTGTTTGGATTGTTTCTTATGTTCAACTAGTTACTGCTTGCATATCACTCAGCAATGTATATGTATAGTCAGTAATCCACAAACATGGCAAAACGACGTTGTTCAAACTCCAAATTACAACCATGACCCTGAGATTAAGATACACGAATAAACCCTAATTTTCCTTAAGTTTTATTTCTGTGTCATATTCTTTAAAGAAATGAGTTTAATCACAGTCTTACCGCATTTAGTTTCAGTTAAAATGAACTAGAGTGTTACTATGCAAAATTAAAAGCCCAGAATCAATAAAAAAACGTGCGTAGTCAAACATGTTTACATTTTGTTGTGTGCGAATAAGTTCTTAATATCTCTGTAAATATAAGATGTTACCATGTCAAGTTTCTTTGAATTCTGTTAAGTAATTTTAAAGCTTTAACGATCTGCATCTGAAATCTTAGAGTTTTAGTGATGAAGATATTATACTACATGCCCAAAATTACTATCTCGAATCAGCTTCCAAACTATACTATTGTATAACGTATCTATTTGTCTATGCTCCGGTCAGACGATCATAGATTAAATATGACTTGCACGATCGCGCTGATTATTTCACGATGGAGATGGTATAGACCAAACCAGTTATGTTAAGAGACTCGACTTGGACTATTTTTGTGATTTAGTAACATGGTGCTTGATAAAGTTGGCAACAAGAACGGTGCTAGGTTTTTTTATGAAAGAAATTACTTAATACTGTATCCTGACATCTAAGGATTTAAATTCTGAAATGTATAACAGATTACTTAAGACAACATTTTACATTACAAGTACATGATATTTAAAATTAAAAATTCTGGAATGGAAAGTGCCAGCATAGTATTTATTTATTTTAATATCAACCGCTGATGTTTCTATTGTCACAAGTTTACTAAATGTAAAATGTTGATGAAATATAATGTAAAGAATGAGACGAATACCGTCATTTGTTTAAGCTAAAATAATATTCTTGATTTAGATAACGGGACTAACTTCCGCATTCAGGAACATTTCCGACAAGACTCTATCAAAATCGATTCTAAAAAAATGTCTTAAGTAATCATTAATCGTTTCTGAGTGTGGCACTTAATCATATTAGCACTTTAAAATATAAAACCTTACAGTTCTTGAACGACTAGCATCAAATATAACAAGTTTTTGAAAGTTTTTGTTCGTGAAAGTTCAAAAATCGTTATTTAAATCTCGATCTCTCGGAACACGTGCACAAGATCAATTATTTATATTATGTTATTCACTCTTGAGATCTGGGTTTCTAAAAATATGTTGCAAAAAATCGTTTTCGACATCGTACTCGGACAAATCACCATTTGGAGTCATTACCATTTGCCGAATGTTGGTGAGGTCACGATTTTGCAACTAAATGCTAAAATTTGGTTATTATTACTTCGGCTTACCTTTTGTGGAGATATCGGCCACCTGACATAAATTGGGATTGGAAATAATTAAGGTTCTTGTGGTTTTTTAAAAAGGAGGAGGTGGTATGTCGCTTAGGTATGTTTTTTTATGTTTTTTATGTGTACGTTCACTGATTTCACTTCAACGCTTTACCTGATATAAATTGTATTAAAGAAGTGGATTATGTTAAAAAAAATAACAGCTAAACAATGGGTAAATGGGTCTACCATCAGAATGTTAGGTCTTCCTAGTCGCTACTATTTTTACAAGGTTTTTTGCAAAGGAAGTTCTAAGTTGAGTATTTTAGGTTCAAACTCGAAAATTTCGCTGTATCAGACTACACTGGCATACAATTATCTCATTCGATTTTTAAAACACAAAATAAAGCATGCATTATCGTACACATACAAGGTACTTCAGCAAAATCTCGACCATGGTTCCACTTGAGGGTACAAGGGTCCCTGAGACACATTCATTGCGGTCCCTATTGTCCTCGATGCGCTTGCACATGGACTTTGTATATTATTTCTATTCGTTCATATTTCATTCCGCCGTGTGCGTTCTATAAGTTTAATTCGCTGTGGATATATGTACAGACACTGGTTAGTGACACGACTGTAGTTTGTTGCTTTTTCATTACTAAGTTAAGTGTTCCAATATTAACTATAAAATAGGCAAATCCTAGGATACAAGGTAATAATTTAGTTTATAGTAAAAATAACAAATGAGCTATTTTAAGTGAAAAATAACATTTAACTTAGCATTAAACTATGGATCGAAGGAAAAGTTCCGAAACTTTTTTAATATCTAAATATTAATACGTGAAGCGAAAACTTTGGATCCCTTTTTACGAAAATTGAGCGGACGGAGGAGTATGAAATTTCGCACACTTATAGTTTATACAGAGAAGGAGTGACGAATGCTAAAATTTTTGAACAATATTTGCTACAAAGTTAAAAACAATGCAAACACGGGTACATACAGCTATGAGTGCCCAGTATATATTTTGACCTGTCATGGTACAAAAGTCTATACAATGACAGGTCAAGTAATATTAGCCAATGAAATAAACCATGGTCCAAATTCGACCACCACGCGATCTCTAGTTCTAGTAAATATATGCAGAGCTTTATTTTGTTATGTGACTATAATATATTAGAACACCCTACCTGACTTTTTAATCTAGTATTTGCCGAAAACATATATTCTATCTGTTGTGTACATTTTTGATTTCTGTATCAATATTATATATTT
Organism: Euplagia quadripunctaria; assembly: GCA_963859945.1. NCBI lineage: Eukaryota > Metazoa > Arthropoda > Insecta > Lepidoptera > Erebidae > Euplagia > Euplagia quadripunctaria. Next base: position 3,319,134 of record OY982560.1, on the reverse strand, counting down.
ATATAAGTATGTTTGTATGTATTATCTATGTGTATATGTCTACACAGGCTGTATATACCTATATACTAGTGTGTATATATGTATTGTTAGGACTGATTGCAAATACATATATGTTTAATTATTTTTATTATTTATTTTTATCCATATTACATGATATATGCTATATTATAAATATGTTATCATTCTTTAAAAATATCTTCAATATCAGCACTTCACACCAAAACTACCCATGATATCATCTATTTATTGTCGATTTGTTCATCCAAAGGATGCCTGGACGAAATTGCTTTCATAAGGCCGCACTTTGCACATATTCACCTAATGTATTTCTTTTAAAAACATTTTTGATGGTGTACAATAAAGTTTATTTCTATTCTATTCTATATTTATCTATGTAAAAAAAATATGTCAAGTGATTTGTTCGGGATGAGCTCCTAAACTAATGAAGCGATTTAATGAAATTTTGCACAATGTGTACAGTTTGATCCAACTTCAGAGATAGGATAGTTATTTTTATTTTAAATTAATTAGGCATAGCAACGTGTGGCCTTGTAGCGAGTACGATTATAAATCATTGAGCCCTTACTAGGGCCCATTTATTTTTGTGGTCAAATCAGAGACTTAATCTGAGTACACCCTTAATTACTCAGTCAGGCTTACTACACTAATTATGTGTCGTATTTAACAAGTTAATATTGATCACTTTTTATAACTAAAAAAAAGTAACACCCATAATTCATCAACAATGTTGTGCTTATCTATAAGCACTGTCTATATAAATCTCTAAACAAGAAAAACTTGAAGAATTCCAGTGCGTAGAGGTTACCTATTACTTCTAAGTACGGGAGCCCCCCTCCCGCTACTGTAGCCACGCCCCACAGCAAATTGCGTCCGCCGCTGCGCAAGCGCCGCTCTCTCGCCCAATCACGTACTAACATAGATCTGAATTTAACCGATCTAGATGTCTGAACCGCGTCTAAGTTTATGTGGAAGATTCATCAAATTCAATTAGATATATTTTCAATTATATTATTTATAAAACTCTTTTAATTAAAAAAAATTATTACACTGTAACCTGTTTTTTGAGAGAAAGATTTTCTCGTCAATAGAGAATTTAATTTCCCATTTTTTAGTATACTTTTTTTATAAAACTAATTTGGAAAATAAGTATACGACCTATACGGTACATATATACTTATTTTTTATTCTCGATATTTTGTTAATAAATAATTGCAAATTCGAATGATGTCACCCTAACGATGGCTATTATATTTAGTACTTAAAGGCAAGGTAACTCTATATTTGTTGTTCACATCTTAACGTAAATAAAATCGTTTGCCAAAACATGGCATCTTTAAAAAGCTGTAGGTACTATGTACACCATCATTAACTCGACATTCCTAACATTATTTTGTTTCCGACAATCTTTAAGAGCGACATTGTTTTCCAATACTTACAAGTACTTATTGTGTATAAAAGATTCAGCCTATCGTCATTTATTATGGCTAGGATATTGTATTTATAACTTACTATTGTAATATCGCGTCCAGCCATGTCGCATGCTAGCATCTCTTGAATAATGACATTGCTTCTTGGTCCCTATGTATTTAACTATTCTCTTTTATTCCTTAGAGTCCAGGAGACGGCAATTCAAAACTACTCTCGTCTCATTCTCTGGTACTAATTTGATCCTGTGGTAGGTCCGTAGGTACTAAAGTACTAATTCGGTCGCCGCCTACGTAGCCATTTCGTGGAAAATTAATTACATTAAGCCGATTATACCACAGAAATGCAATTGTAGGAATGAAAATATCTGTCTGTCTCTATCTTTCAGGGTAGAAACTTATTTTTATGTAAGTAGGTATTTGACGACTTATGTTTATTGATGTATTTGCATTAGGTAAGGTAGGTAGTTTGCATTTTACAAAGTACCTATGTATAAACCCAAAATGTATATATGTAAGCTACGCTTATTTTGGATCTAGAGAGCGATGTGTATTGCCCCAGATTATTAAAAAATATATTAAGTAGTTTAATATCCTTATCTGCCCGGACTCGCACCGCTTTCTGCCAATAGCTGAATCTCTAGCCTAGTCTAAAATAATGTCATTTTGCAATATCACACGAAACTGAAGATAGCATAATATTTATTACTACACTATGGCCTTATCTTAGGACCTATCTATTTTAAGTCGTAGGCCATAAAGCAGGCTTTATAAAGGGTTCAAAAACCTTTAGCTTATTACGTCAATTACTGGGGTCGTGTGGGCCCTTATCGCCTGTGTCTGGCACTATCGGGAAGATTTACAGGGCCTGGAAGTCGAAAGTCGGAGATACAATCCTTGAGCCATTGTAGACCTATCTCTAATTGTTTCAAAGCTAATTAGTTGTTCGCATGTTGCTAACATTTCTGCAGGTGAATAGCTTTATGTAAAATAATCTTAACTTTATATTCTATGTTTGTGAATTTATCTTCTGATGTAGTGGTAGACGATTATATAATGGCATTAATATTATTGTTTATAACTGAGTTCACTATTTGAGTGGATTCATCAGAGCATCCACGATTACGTGGAGCGGAGTTTTGAAGTAGGTTTAACTCCCCGATAACCCTATTTTCTTAAGATCAAACAATACCTAAAGCATATTATATCATACAAAAATCAAGCAATAACTTCGGGAGTATGAAAACTAGCGCGCGTGAGCTTTTTTTTTTTTTTAATTTCATTCGTCAGTTCTTGTCTAAGAACTTTATTATCCTTTTTATTTTTTTTCGTGTGGAAACCCCCACGGGTCATCACCTCACCGGAGCTAACGGTGAGGTGGTATGTCGGAATCGAACCGACTAAAACCACACGGTGTTCCGTCACAAGTGGGTCTATTGCAAGGGACCCGGGATACCCTAAGAAGGAAGCCTCCGGGAACAAGAACTTTATTATCCTGACTATTGTTTTGACTAAAATCTTACAAAAAGTATATCAATAATAAGCTACATTACGCACATTTAGCATAATCTCTTAAAAGCCAAAACAAATAGTACCAAAACACAATTTGCATACAAAGCCTAGAGAAAAGAGAAGTATTTATTGTTTATGCGAGATGTAAAGTTTAAGTTGCGCGTGCGCCCGATGAACTATAGCTCTACGCTGCAGAGGCTACCGTGCGTTTTATGGTGGGCTTAACTTTGTTTATTTTCTATTTATATTTTCTACTTCACTGTAGCAGAGAATAAACACTAAGACACACATTTTTGATTAATTAAAGCAAGTTTATACATTGTTAATTAATTACAGTAACATCGTTGCTTTTACAGCTACACGGTACTTTTCTGTCGAGTACCGTGTATGTAACTGTGCATGACCATACCTGCGGCACCTAATGATGGAACTGAACTGGTCTGCAAATACGTAACTCTTGGGAGGAAAAAACGCAATGAACGCGTGGAAAAACACTCTTTCTGGTCAGACGAGGTCGTTACCGTTACTCTACAAATTGGTCTGATGGCATGGCTGTGAAGGAAGTGTGGGACAGTTTGAGTTATGTACTAATAAGGTCTGCTTAGGTTAACAGCAAAATCCCTAAGAAACTTTCTTTTTTCATGGCGTGAGGCTTTACTAATAAAGTTCAAAACTTTTTCTTTCTAATTTTAAATTTAGAAACGGCAACACTGAAAAATGTACTTGAAACGTCTTAAACTCTGCTGCCTGAGACTCAACCTGCTTTGTTATCGTCATCGTCTTTTCACATTCACATTAAGTTCCTAAATTTAAAATAAAATATATGGTTAAATAAATTGAAACTTTCATTTTGTGATTGACAGCCCGAATATTTAGGAAGGTTATCACTACATATTATAAAACCAAGTCCCCCGCCGCGTCTGTCTCATAACTACTAAACGGATTTTCATGCGGTTTTCACTAATAGACAGAGTGATTCATGAGGAAGGTTTAGGTGTATAATTTGTTAACATTTTGTGTAAATTTATTGGTAAATGTTGATGATTGTTGAAGATGTCTCTGTTACCCGTGCGAAGCCGGGGCGGGTTGCTAGTAGATATATATCAAACGAATACTTGACAATAAAAGTAAAATCTGGTAAATCTATATCCAAGTACGCGTAAAGGAATATGAGTATCACTAATTCAAATTAATACAGCACAGGTGATCACTTTGTTATTAAATAGCAAAACCTTCAATACAATTATGTATATGTGTGATTGGGCTTGCAAAACATCATCATCACTACATATTATAAAACAAATTCCCTCCCCCCGCGTCTGTCTGTCTGTGCGCGATAAACTGAAAAACAACTGAACGGATTTTCATGCCGTTTTCACTAATAGACAAATGGTGTATAAATTGTTAAGATTTTGTGTAAATTGATTGAAATATGTTGATGGTTGCTGAAGATGTCTCTGCTACCCGTGCGAAGCAGGTACGGGTTGCTAGTTTTAAATAAATTTAGTTACAAAACCCTTATCTTATGTTAAATCAAGAACACAAAGAAGTCTCAAAAAGATCATGCGATATATCTTAATCTAATTACCAAAACGCCTTCACGTTTCGACACTATTGCGTTAAACGATAGAGCGTCCAAGCTACACCCTTTGCGCTTGCGCACAGCGAGCACGCAGCCGTCAGCGCGGGCGCATCAGATAACCACGGGACATGCGACGTGCCATGCGCGCGCTTCCACGAAACAGACGCGACGGAATACTTGTCGCTTGACGTCCATGTTTGTTAATCATATTATACATTCATTCATACATACTGATGCTAATTATGATGTATGAAACGATTCTGGTTACTGTTAGATTTAGAACACACGTTTTTTGGTATTTTTAAGAAATTCTTAAAAGAATTCTTTCTAAGGTCACAACATCACTTTCTATTGGTAGTGCTTAATTGTCACCTCGTCAACCGCCGCTGTATTCACTGTTGTAGATTCAACCCTCTCATGGGACAATTTCATTTGTGTGATCTCCAGATAATTACTCTGAATCTGGATGTAATTTGCATCCGTTGTAATGTCATCATCATCATCATCATCATTTCAGTTATAAGTCGTCCACTGTTGGACATAGACTTCCCATAATGACCACTGGACACCACTAGACTAGAGCCCCGGAGGAAGATTTATATTTGGTATTAGCGCTGGCCAAGTTCCCGAAAACACTTGGATAATGTTGTGTTCCTGCGAATACTAAGGTGTATTTGTAAGCCTACTCGACTGAGTAAGCTTACAAATAGTCCTTAGAGAGCCAGGTAACCAAAATAGGTAATCTTTGGGGTTGCAAAATTATAATCACTGAGCATCGCTATTCATCAGGTCGTCTTTACTATGATTTCCTCTTCTCATGAATCCATAAAAGGGCTAATCACCATAAGGAACCCAACTATTTTCTTTTTATTCCAGTACTTTTTATTAAACGGCCTAGGCATTCCCCCAATTCAGCTTTAATGTCATATACCATATTTTTGTGTGTATTTATTTCACTGCATAAAATATTGCAGCTTTCTTTAAGTTCGTAGTTCCAGAGTATCGTATAACCAGCTAGCGGTTAACACGCAACTCTATTTTATTTATTGCGGGCACTGCGCCCGACACGAGATCTCCTGTCGCCAACTATAAATTATAGTCACACTGATACACGGCCAGCCTTGGGGCACCGGGTTTTCCATTTACAATGTGTTTTGGCACTGAAAATTAACTTAAGACTTGGAATGGTAGGCTCGTGAATAATTCAGATATTCATAAGACTCTGAAATTAAATTACTACATATTTTTAAAAACATCTAATGGAAAATAAATTACCTAAAGTAGTAGTAGTAAAGTAGTGGGAGAGCCATGCATCGGCACGTATGGGCTGGCTCGACCGGAGTGATATCACGGCCTCACAGAAAACCGGCAGTGAAGCAATGATTGCACTGCTTTTCGTCGAGTGAGTGAGGTTACCGGAGTAACTTACCATTCCCTCTCCCCCCCTTCTCCCTCTTCCTCCCTCACTCTCTCCCCCTTCTCCTACTCCCACCTTAAAGGCCGGCAACGCCCTTATGACTCTTGAGTTGCAGGTGTCCATGGGCGGCGGTAGTAACTTACCATCAGGTGACGCGTCTGCTCGTTTGCCCGCTATATCATAAAAAAAAAATCACCAACTATAAATTATAGTCACACTGATACACTATAACAAAAACCTGGGTTTTCATCTGCCACTGGCTGAAGACAAGTTAGATAGGTATAAATGATTTAGATTAATAAATAACAGGCTTGATAAAAACAACAAAACAATACTATCTTGATTTACAAAGTTTATAAAGATAAAAATAGCAGATAACATTTGCCTCTGGTTGCTTTATAAATAATTAAAAAATAAAGCCAAGAATAGGAATGAAGACAGACATAACAGAGTGAACAATAAAAAAATCAAACATATGAGATAAGGGGATGACGTAAGTGCATTATAACTTAAAGGAATCCTGCGCAAGCTGCAGCACAATTCTAAACATCAGTAAGCATAACACTGCGTGGTACACCCAGTAATTTTTTATCAGCTTTAATTAGATCACCGATAATAATAATTTATTGTTCGCCCCATAATGAAGATTTAGCTCCTAGTCTTGTTAGAACAAAGCCCTATATTCGCGACGGGTTATAATTTTCAGAGATAATCTCGGACGCTGGTAGCAGCGTCATCTGCAGCCTTATTGTTTCGTGAACGTCGTAATTAACGCTGTGAGAAAGAAAACGAGAAGTTCCAAGAGGCTCCAACCTCAATTAATCTTCTAACATATTTTAAAAGAGGAATTAATAGGAATATGTTAAGAAATTCGACCAAAAAATTAACCTGACTTTGTTTTAGTTAATAGTAAATTGGCAAAATATGCATTACCGCCTAACGATGCACATCAATTTTCTTGATCAATTTCAGTGATTTTGTTTATTTCATTACAGGGACATTTCCTTGAACAAACAAATGTATTTAACACCTTTGATATTTGCTTTCTACAATTTAATTCATATCAGCCCTCTCACTTGAGAAAAATTATGTTACTTGTGAAATCTAGTAAATTTTCTTTTATTCGTAGTTAGTAAATTAAGTTTTCTGTTTTAACATAACAAATTTATGGTAAAAATTCAGCGATTGGAATCATTCGATGCGTTTTATATGATAATAAAAAATACATGTTTGTAAAAAATGTTAAGTCATATTAAAATTAACATTATCTTCAAGAATGTTTTAAAATTTAATCAAACCCATTCCAATAATATCAGCTTTTGCAACAATATTGTCCACATAGTTTGTTCAGTGCATGCACCCCTTGGTCGAGGTCAGTGCGTGGGCGCACGGAACAGGCTCCGTCCTCCCACGCCAGACCCAGCATACAGACTCACCTCCACTGAGATCAACAAAATCACGATAAACACATTTCTATTTGGTGAATACCATTGTTTAAATTCTATATTTTGTTTTAGTACAAGGTAAGTTCTCTGAGCATTTAGTAGAAATCCAATGCGAATTCTCACAAAATCGCTAACAAAAGAACTATGTTTAAATCATGATTTTGTGATGATATAAACCTAGTCTACGTTTTGCAATTTACTTTAAAAGAAGAGTATAGCTCCTTCATTTTCTCATTTGTCTCACTTGCTTGAATCAACTTAATAAACGATTTATATTCATAATTATTAAAAAAATAAATAACATCACTTCAATACCTATTTTATGAGATTCACTGCCCATAAATTTGGTGGTTATAATTGTTACAAATAATACAAACAATATTAGATACACAAATCGTTTAAAATGAATGTATAATCAAACAAGCCAATATGGGTTTATGGCTGTCAATTTGTGTGTATCGTTCTTTTATATGAAATGTTCGTTAGTTCCCACAACACCTAGAGTGTTACTATCGGATGGTTCAATAAATGAGATTTACTTCATTTAAGGCTATTACCATACACGTGGGTGGGTACATTCAGAGCGGTAAAGTACGAAGCAATATAAACTAATACAATAAAATCTAGTTGGTAGTTACGCCCTTTTTAAGTCTTATCTTTAATAACGTAATGTTTGCTGTAAAAGTTAAATAAATGAAAATAGGGAATTTTATTGGATGATAAAAGTTTTACGCTTCATTGATAGTAAAGGTATAATGGGAAGGAATATCATAAAGACAAAACTCTTAATGGGTACTTAGACGCATAGGTCGTTTTGATTTTGATCGGTTCGTCAATGTTTGAGAGAACAGACACAGAACTTACTTAATGTTTTTTGGTCAAGAATTTAATCGATTTGTGTTGTTTTTAATCCAAATTTTAAGTACTTTTTTGAGAATTACGATAAATATAGAATACACAAGAGATTTCTGCATATATATACCTATAACATCGATATACACTGAAGAATAAATACATCTTTTTTAGTCTCCTCCTCTTAATACATTTTGCAAGATGCATTGCCGTACAGACTTTACTTAAAAATACCTTGACATGTAATAAATGGTTGTCCACCACAATGATTTACATCATATCCGTACAGTCTGTTTGGTTATCATGTAACTGTAATTTATCGTGGGATTATGATAATATGAGTTTTTTTAAGAAAAGACTTTCGGTTCTATGTGGGCGTTCTACAGTTTTTATCTCTTGACATTATTGGATGGATTTAAGTTAAGTTTAAATTATAGTAAAAATATTTCTCACATCAATGCGAACGTCGCATTGTTATTTAAAATCAATAAATCTAAGTATTTACTATTTTGTCTTAACAATTTCATTCGTTAATGGTACATTAGTCGTCGAATCAAAAAAGGCTACGTCAAGAGTGGATTAACGTCGGTGAGGTTCCAATGAGCAACCCTTATCGGATACTCGAACAACCATTGTCAAATATGACATCAGTGAGAGATGCTCGAAGCACCTCCATTCGTGCTTAATCGATGGCCCACAACTTCGCTTCAGTTATTGTCTTTAATGACACTATACATGCATATTTTTGTATTTTAGGTGGTGACCAGGGTTGCAAGAAATTCATGCCACTTTATAATTTTGTATATATACGGGAATTGATGCGAGCACGAGATATGTATTATATACCTCTGAATTGCCTGACGTTTCGACCAGGTTGCACTGGCCGTGGTCACAGGCTGACGTGACCCTTACCGATCATTAACCGTCCGATAGCGTATAAAAATTTCAATTTTTTTTTTGTAATTCATACCCTTGTAAATTTACTAGGAAATTAAGTCCTTACGCTGCATTTTAGCACGTAGTCTAGAGTCGATGAAAGTCTCACCAAAGTCTTAAAGATACTAGGTACTACGTAAGTAGACTATTCCTAATTTGTTTGTTAGACAGTACTTTAACAAGAGCTCTAGGAATAACTTGCCGAGTGAAATTGATTGAAATGACGGTCCAAGATGAGATAGCGACCCATGATTACTTCAATATTGCAATCTGCAAAAACGCTTATATCTGATCGAGGTGTTGGTTTTGCAGTTCATACATATAAGTCTGATATTTAACGTTAGTTTGCAGAATAGTACTAGCATAGTTTTTAATATAGGGTCATAGTGAACTTAGTAGCCTTCACAAGCTCTTGGAGCCACTGGACATAATTATAAAATGTTGGAAATTATGAAAAGTTGGAACTACCCGCTAAACTCCAAACGCAAATTCTGTTTAGAATTAACGCAGGAATTCCGACAATGTCAAATGTTTTATATCTTCTAAGTTAGCAAATAACAAAAATGTAAAAACATTTACGTCTATTCGTCCATTTTGAAAAAAAAAACTGTCCTTATCAACCCATATTTTGATGTAATAATATTAGTATTTTTTATTTTCAAACTTAGGTCCATTTAGTTAGTAACAATTTTCTTTAAGACTAGTGTTAGTTACCTACTTTATGAAATTTGTATGCTTTTTTGTGGTTAACGGAAGGGTGCAACTTTTCCGCTATGGCGTAGGTACCATTACCTATGTCATAGGGATATAATTACTATTCTTGGTAGGGATGTTATTTTTTTATTAAATATTATTTTTTAATTACATGAAAAATTTGCATCATCTGGAGATTGGTGACAAAACAATTGGTACAAATACAAAACTTTAGTTTCAAAAGAAATGTAAATTGAGATAGGATTACGTTTATGTAGAGTTTAAGAGAGTACAATTCAAATAAGAATATATTCGCAAATTCCAGTATAAGCTGCATACACCAAAACTGTGTCCAACACAGTGGTGGGGGCGCTGGATGCGCGTGCGCACGTCACGTGGTCGTGTTCGCGACGTATCTGCGTTATTTATTGTCGACGTCCGGCCAGCACGACTGCACACCTACCTCGTACAATACATTGTGTGTATGGAGGAGTAACGTGGAATATATTACGCCTTTATTTCTTTTTAGAAGTTTTTTTTTAATTCTATGAGATTTTTAGACTGACTCAACTTCATATTTATCAGCTATACATAATGATTCTAACATTCGACCACACTTTTCTGCAACATGTGTTTGCTGCATTTTAATAGAAATGTTTATAAATTACTAGGTTTTGCCGTAATTTTTCCATTCCTGTGGAACCTTTTTTTTTCTGAACGAAAGGTATTATATACTGCATCTCATGCACTGCTGCATCCCTGGCAACGTGTGTGAAAAATTTCATGATGATCTGACGAATGGTACGGCAGCGGCAAAATACAAACAAATAAATGTTAATGTTTCAGTTTTTTTTATATATGCTATAAGTTTTAGTTATTGTTTTATATTCAAATAAGTTCTGCGTCATTCTAAGGTTGACTTTTAGAGAAACTAAGCTACATAAGCCATCTGTAAAGTTATGAAACTACACAAAATAACTATCTATTCGTTTTATTTTTACACCTACACCTTACCAAATTGTAATGGAGTTTGGTCAAAGTGATGATTATGAATGAAAAAATGCTGCAAGGTAATGGAGACGCGAGTAAACGCTCCTTGAACAAATACACCAGTAAATTGTTGTATCAGTCTAGATTGGCACAATGTTTAGTCATAAAATGATCTATTACACACTATCCGTTCACTGATATAATTGTGAAATACAAATTTATTATAATAGACATTAAAGTACGTACAGTAAAACCCGGGTTAGGGCTCATAAAATAGTCATCTGATAATATAGGCCGGGCTTCGAGCAAGCTATTGTACCTCGTAAAGACTCCTATGGAAGTCTCTGAAGCTCGTAAATACGCATACTTATGGGTCTTAACAATATTTATTTATCTTTGCATGTATTATTATTAAGTATATTAAATAAAATATAAAAGAAAAAGTTTTTTAACAATCGAACTGAGTTTTAATACGTCTAAATTATGACACCTGAATCTTGTTTTTTAAAGACATATTTTTTTGGCGGTGGATATTAAACTAAATAATATCAACCGGGCACCAAATATTTTATTTTTGTCTTATTGTGATATACATATCTAAAAATGCACATACATACAAATTAATGACAACTATGAGACGTCCACTGATATCGGTTTCCCCTAAAGGTTCTCACTTCATCCAACAACTAGTTGCCACTATGATCAGGGAGGAATCCATCTTAAGGGAGGATGCTCCATGCTCCATTGTCCAGTCCGTAATCGCCTTTTGAGAAACTTTTATAATCTTGCTAATGACCGAGTTGAGTTTCAGCATAATAATAATAAAATTACTAATATATACTTTTGTCATTGTTTCAGCTGCACATCCCGATACGCAGGCGAGTTCTGCCAGCATCTGAACCCTTGCCACAGCGAATCGAGCCCTCGTTGCCAGAACGGCGGATCTTGCCGCGTCAGGCCTGGGGTCGGAGGCGGCCCTCCGTCCTTCGCCTGTGACTGTCCTCTGGGCTTCAGCGCTTCGTTGTGTGAGATAAGAATACCGGCTGCATGTGACTCTGCACCTTGTTTAAATGGAGCAACGTGTAGACTCACGTCGCTGGATACCTATGAATGTGATTGCCCGCCTGGGTATACAGGTTAGTAAAATTGACTTAATAAATGCTAGTATTACTATAGCCCCGTCACGCTACTTGACACTTCGTAGCGGGATCCTTCCTCTATACTACATATTTTGTTAAAATTTCATTCCTACGGTAGAAAAACGCTGGTGTATGTTAGAGCCCTAATTATTCATGTTTCACTGGATAAATATCAAGATCTAAATAGTGAATTCAATTTAATTTGATAACGGACCTTTACACAGTTTCATATTTAAAACGGTGTCCATGTTCAATTTCGGCATCAGCTGGTGGCACTGAACTTTCCGGAAGTTGTTGACTAACTGAACTCACTTACCTTCCCGGAGTTAGGAATTGTACGTAATACGTAGCAGTATACTTGCCAATCTATTAAATGATGATCTAACGTGAGCTAACGAAACATGTGTGTGTCTTCTCTTTTTCCGGAATCCTTTATACCCCTTGATATAAGAAACTCATTAGGTATTTTCCAATTACTTTGTAATATTCACTTTTCTATTTACTAGTGAGTCGTAAAAAGGATAGCAGGTTAAGATTGTAGAATTATTTGCAGCGTTGGGACTTTTTGTCGATTTGTTGATTTGCCTTTGCGTTTATTTTTGTCCTCTGCTCGCAAATGAGAGCGATATCTTAAGTACGAAAATAATTATTATAATCTTTAATATCTCTAACTAAAGGTTTATATATTTCTTGTTTATTAATATTGCCAACAACATGCACATCTACGTAATCATCCACTTAATAATCTCAAAGTATAATTGTCTGTACGTCTGTCAGTCCTTTATGCGTAATTGGTTACGCATTTTGATGACTAATAAACAGGTGTTTGCTGAGATATTTATGAATTATTCTAAAGCTTGTTGTATGTGGAATTGATTCTAACCTTTGTTCTATGCAATTGGCAGCAGTTCTAACCATGTTTATGGTGCATATCCTGTGCCTTTATTGGCTTTGTTAGGGCTGTGTATAACTTGAGTAATATTTATTTTATTAACAACGTCATATCCAATAATTAAATGTTTATCTCATAAGATGAACAGCAATATAAGTTTAGTACTTACAAAAAAATATTGTTGTAAATATCGGTTTTTATAAGTGATCGGTGTACTAGTTGCTAATTTTTATTTTCATACCAACTGGAAAGTAATTACTTTAAAGTTTGAAATAAAAAAAATTGCATTACATTATTTAGGAGTTTAATTTTAAGAGGTTTTTTCATGAAAGCACATCAAAGCAAAGAATACTGAATTATAAATAAAGCAGTGAACGGCTTTATCATCATGATGATGATGACGATGATATGTAACGCGGAAGTTTAAAAGTTAATACTGATTTATTATATTTTGGGCTCTCGTTTTATCACAAATTATCTCGCATTTCGATTGTTTGTACAGAGAGTGAGAAGGATGGAGGTGAGACAGCACACATTTTTAGCTACACTATCGCATTAGGACTATCCTGTAAAGATAGTTGTAAGTATGATAAATAAACGAATAGAAAATAAAATTTTAGTTTCACGCGTAATTGTTGTGTTGTAGGGTAGTTTCTTAACCATTCAGAGATTCTAAAAATAACATTCTCAAAGTAATCACACCTGCTGAAATAAAAGCATATAACATCGAAAATCTCACTGATTTACGATGACCCAATAATACACAAACAACCACCATGCAGTAAATTATACCCGTAAATCTTAAATCTCCATCAAATTTGGAAATGTTAATTTACTTGGAACGATATTAATAAAAGTCAATATAAATCCGTCATCTAAACGTGGTTGAGTTTTTACTATCCAAGTTGGTATAAAAAAATATTAATATAAAAGGCGGACATTCTAAAGCGAAATTTGATCAATCATTCTAGAATAATGTTATTATATTTATTATGTCATAAAAGCTAAGAGTATAAGTCGGAGTTACTGTCAAAGTAAGGAAAACCGTTTCCTCTCAAACACTGTTTTTATAATTACCGTTTCTTATTTGTATGCTAATTCTTATTGTGTTCTACATACGGTCGACAGTTTAATTCATTTAACTTCTTTCGTATTTGGGTTAAAATCCTGTTATCAATTTTCTTTCCGTTGTGTGAAATTGATTTCTCTCTGCAATTGAAAAGTTAATCCCATATTTTTAAAAAGATTTATCATTTTTGAAGTGCAATTTATAAGTTTATGTTGCTTCTACTATTCACTATATTGGTGTTATCTGTTATAAATCTTACAGCTATAAAATGATCATCAAATCTTATGTCATGTCATGGATATTAATGTCCCTTTGAAACATATTCGTGATCCTTTTCTCTTAAGCGGCATTCGATCCTTGTTTGGTTAATTCTCATTCACTCAACCATTTCCTTCATAATTTATTACGTATTTATACAATTCGTCTCAATGCGTTTTAAAAAGCAATTTCTATCCTCACCAAATATATAGGCTATTGAAGCCGGTAAGAATCCAAATCCAAGTTGGGATCAAAGTCAATTATAGCTTTGTTTATTATTGTACCATAAATTCTTTGAAGTTACATCGAATTTGTGGAAAACTGACTTTGGTGCGGGTGGAAACGCACCCATTGATGACCTCTGTTATGTATGAAGCCGCTTTTATTAGATATGCTTTAGCCACAAGTTAAAAGTAGTTGTAATTTACATAATTTCCAAAAAAAATTAGTCATTTCTCCAAGATGGTATAAACACATGCAGACGTATAGATCATTTTGTATTTATTAAATTATATTAACAACCGCTATTAATTCATCGTAAATATTTAAAAACAAATTAATTTGTCTTCATAAAACAGTTAGATTGTGTAATCAAGACATGCTCGACAAGTATTGCGGAGATAAATGTCTGTGATTTGCGGAATATAGACAGGTGTCAACGAACATATAAAACGGTTTAACTTATACACTTCGTAATAATTTGTAGCTGTATATACTCATGAAAATTACTTAAAGCCAAAGTAGGGGTTTTATGAGTTTGACGTCTATTTCTGTATTATCATAAATCCCAAGTAGAAGAAACCATTTGGATGAGGTTTTGTTTAATAGAAAGGCTGGCTATTTCAAAGAGGACAGAGGTGCACATATCGGCTTGGTCTTTTCCGATTTAAAATTTTAACCCGACTTGTATAGAAATGGCGACTTATAGGCAGCGGTTACCGTACCTACCTTAGGTACTTACGAGTACAACATCCACGCCGACTCTGAGCCTTCATACTATAGTCCTAAAAAAAACATGTCCTGTAGGTTACTGCTCAATTTGAAACTCGATGAAAGTATTTGCGAACCTCACAAATTTCGAGGCTTGAAGTTCTTTTTTCCAAACATAATGAGATGTTTTTCAAACCAGGAACTTTACTTGTAAGGGGATGACGAAAATAGATTCAACTTATGTCTAAATATAATTTATTATAAAGGTTATATTACATATAATATTATCTATACTTTATCAGTAATGTACAGAAAGTTTCTCATAACTATTAACATCTAACTGTTATTCAGTTATGTTTAGTGCACAAATAGTAATGTAGAACACATTTATTCGTTTATAATTTATTCACTGCGCTCCATACATTCTGAGTTGTAGATATTTAATTTAGACGACTGTGTGTCACATATACTGGTGTAAAACTCGTTGTTTTAGTCGAATATGTATGAGATGGAAACATTAAATGACTTAATATGCCAATAATAACGATAAATTAGTTTGTTTTAAACAAAAATAAGTCTAATGAAAATCTGATTTTTCTTCAATTTTAATATGTTATAACGCCATCTAGCGCAGGTAAATGATCTTTTAAGCAAGCTTTATCTTTGTTTCAATTGATTGTTTGCTGGATTAGGATTGTGTACAGCATAAAATGAATAATATATGCATAATATTATTATTATTTTTTTTTTATGGTATTGGGGCAAACGAGCAGACGGGTCACCTGATGGTAAATGACTACCGCCGCCCATGGGCACCTGTAACTCAAGAGTCACAAGTGCGTTGCCGCCCTTTAAGGTGGGAATAGGGGAAGAGTGGGAAGACGGGAGAGGGGTATTAGAGGGGAAGGACAGGAATAGGAGAGAGGGCAGGGTTAGGGCCTCCGGTAACCTCACTCACGCGGCTAAAAGCAATGCAAGCATTGTTTCACGGCCGGTTTTCTGTGAGGCCGTGGTATCGAGCGGAGTCGAGCAGGCCCATACGTGCCGAAGCATGGCTCTCCCACGTAAAATAGCTAATAATCTTAGCTACTAACCAACTTTCCGTTGTTATTCGCCTTTTTCTTCACCTTGTACCAAAACACATTGTCTTTATAGACTCGTAGCTACCATAAAAAGGGAATTTATAAAGCAAAAAGTTCGCTACGCCGCCGCCGCGCCTGTGTAGCCGCCTTCTGTAGACGCGCAATTATGGTGCATTTAGTCAAGACTAAATATTTTGCTCGTTAAATTTTAATAAGACAAAGCTTACATCTTCTAAAATAACATTGTAATCATTTTATGTTTGAAATATGTTCAACTGCAAAACAGTTTTTTTTTATTTCAACATGCCACTTACAAACTACGGACTCAAAAAAAAAACAATGAAAGCGTTAGCATGTCTATGCGGCCAGCCAATTACGGATATACCGGTAGCTTACCTACTTCTGCTGAATACCGAATCTAATGACGAACAATTTTCAATTAAACATTTTTTTCTAATAATTTACACGGAAAATTACATATCGCAGCACTTGTATCTCACGGGAGCGCCCAGTGAAAGTAGAAAGCCAACAATCTGTCATTTCCTGAATTATATGCTAAGTTGTAATACTTTTAGATGGAACCGTGTCGTTTTGTTAATTCAATGTGTGAATCAAGCCAATTTCGTTTACAATTGTTTATGCAATTACTTTGTTTGTGGTTTACCGTTGTTGCAGAATTTTTGTTTATGGTATGTTGAATTAAGATACGTGTATAAATTTACCTTTTCTATTATTGAAATAAAGTGGCATTAAACCTTTAACTAATATTTCTTTCTTATCTCGTGGGTATAGTAGTATATCGTAGACAATTAAATCAATTTGACTGCCCTGTTGGTCTAGTGGTTGGTGACCCTGACCGCTATGCTTATAGGTCGTGGGTTCGATTCCCACCTTAGTCTGGGTGTTCTTTGTGACCGTTGTTTCTATGTTTGTAAAGTCCCCCGCGACACAGGAGTAATTCCTAATGCGGGAGTTGTCTTTTCAAAAAAAAAAAAAAATCTTGTTTTTCTATCTTTGAAGATTACCATTAGGAACTTAACGTGATAAGGCACAGAGCCGGACAAATGTAGCCCTAGCAACTTGATAGTTCAAACACAATAGTATCATTTATGAAGTAAATAATCAGGGTTTACACGATTTTTAATTTATATTAGTGAAGTTTTTGGATACTTCCATAACACCTTGATACAGCATAACAAATATTCCATAAAAACATTGGAGAATATTCTTAACTGGTCTTAAGTTGAACTATTAACTCGAAGAGTTAGAAAAACGGGTTAGTGTGGTGTGTAGGCGTTGCAAACTTGTCCCTGTTTGAATGCATTCCACCGTCTTCAATTCTAGGATCTAAACAGTAGTTGCGAATTCTTCGAAGCTATTGAAGACCAGTTTTCTATACAAAACACAAACTATCAGAATCGTGTTTGTGAATTTGAGTATACAAGTACAGGCAGTTTGTTTCAGAGCAGTTTTGGTCAAAATTATTGTTCTTACAAGAAAATACTAACAATTGATTAATTGTTAATCGTGACTACCACGAATAATTTAATTATAAAGTGCAATTAATGTTTAATTGTGATTAATATCAATTGCAAGTAATTTTTTAATCAATTGACGCTTACCCCATTCTGCTTCAAATTAATCGGTGAAACTTAAACAAACATTGATTTTTGTGACTTATTGGACACAGATTCGAAGTTCACCAAGACTTTTTTACTTTTTAATTCGATTCGACATTAAACATGTTTTCTAGTTTTACTAAACTGCAATCATTTACCACCACTTCAGAATAAAAAGATTGGGTCATTGGAACCGCGTTATTACGATATGAATCCCCTCTACAAAAATATTTTATTTGTCGTATCTAAACTCGTTAATGGAGATCGGAACGTGTCCATAATATCAATTAAGATCATTCTACCAATCAGGCCGAATTCTTTCGTTTAGCTCACTATTAGTCAGACCAGTTACCCAAACATCTATTTTCAGAGGCCAAGTCACAATATTAATAATCGACCATAGTTTACTTTGTCGAAAACTTTAGAAACATTTTTTTTATGATATAGAGGGCAAACAAGGGAAGGGTTATGGCCTTCGGTAACCTCACTCACTCGGCGAAAAGCAATGCAATAATTGCTTCACTGCCGGTTTTGTGTGAGGCCGTGGTATCACTCCGGTCGAGCCGGCCCATACGTGCCGAAGCATGGCTCTCAAACGATAATTTAATTCAACAAAAAGCCACAAAGCCACGCTGAATTAACTGCGATTTGTATGTTTAACCGTTACTTTGAAAAGTTGTGCGTTGATTGCACTGCTCGTCACCGTTAAGGGAGGGTGCTTATGAGAAGGTTCAAGGTTTTACAAGGTCATCAAGGCGGGAGTAACATCCCTAATGTTGAAAACATCAACGGCTACGCTAACCTTGCCTTGCGCAGCCGTACGTATGCCACCTAAGTGATGAAAAAATAATATTAAGTGTTGTTCACTTGGAAGGGAACCTAAACTCTAATTAGTTGGACCTCATGGTCGGGAGAAACTGTACAAAGAGTATCCTATTCCAATAGTTATTCCTCGCCATGAAGGAACACCAATGCTTTTAATGGATTCCTTTTCGACATAGCATGTACGATTGCCACGAGGATTGTCGACATCGAAAATATTTATTTTGCTGAGATCAAGATTTGACATCATTTGTATAACCTACACCTGTATGTCTTTAAAGAGGTAGCTAGAAAGGTATTTATTACGCCTACATTTCGCGAATTATATTTATGATTCCATGTAATAGAGGCTTACCGTTTGCCGGCATTTCCTAATCGAGAAATCCAATGACAAATTGCCCGATAACACGCCAAACATAATGCAAAAAATTAAAAAAAAAACGATCAAATTACGAGAGTGAAGAGCGAAGACGTAAGCTAAAGATTGTAACGCGATAACGATGTTAAAACTCTACTAAATTATTCGATTAACAATTGATATTAGGTAATGGGTACAGAACATAGATGTATTATAGCTAGAGGCGGGAAGGTATTGGATTCCCTGTATGTGGGTTGGCGACGTCGGTAGAAAGAGAAAGAAGACAGCGATTTACATGTATCTCTCTCGCACCTATTCTCTGATTGGCTCAAAGTATACTTATGAGTAAATGTCATCAGAGGTCCAAAACATAACCTATGCATCTGTATACAGCAGTATTACCATGTTGTAGTTATTGATAGTTTTTATATAATTTTCCTCATGACTGATAAGCCATTAAAAATATATATGTATTTAAATACATACAAAACCTTGGCCTCCAAAAGATACAAAATGTTTTTTTGATGCGGTTATCCTATCTTGTTTATTAAAGACTATACGGTTTTACTAACGTTTGTGTTTCGGGGATGCCCAACTAGTTTCGGACCCGACGGGAAGGGCCCTTTTTCAATGAGTGAAGCATCCTGCTGCGACGGTGTCAGGCATTACACCTAGTCTTTAAAAAACACGAATACCACTCACGAAAGTTTTTATTGTTATCCTATCTTCTTTATCAAACGGTTACTCATAAATACAGAGATATTATAGATAAATCAGTGAAGAGGTGCGAGAGAGATGCATGTAAACTGCTGTCTTCTTTCTCTTTCTACCGACTTCGCCAGTTCGTGGCTTGCTCCCCGCCTCTAGCTATAATACTTCTATGGTACGAATCGCCATAAAAACGATTAATGACATCGAGTCGTGTAGGTAATTTACGTAAATTATAACAAACTCATTTTGCTATTCACACGCTCGTTTTTTTATAACGTCTAGAAGCTTTTCTTAACGATATGTTTATGAACCTTTTATGGGTGATATATGTCTGTTAATATTAGTTTATTAGTTCATTCGTCCGGGTCTTCACGTAGAAAATGGTTTCTGACATTTATTTGGCTTATATATTTTATTGATTGTGACGTAATTATCTGATTTTATGTAATTCAAACTCTTATTTTTAAAAGAATGAGAATTTACTACGTACCATGATAGACCTGAGAACCTCACTGTTTTCCGGAGTCTTATGTTTTTAAGAAACAAAGTTATTAAAATTATGTATTTAAACGGGAATTAATGCGATCACGAAAAAATATTACATACCTCTGAATTGCCTGACGCTGAGCCAGTCAGCCTGTGACCACGGCCAGTGCAACCTGGTCGAAACGTCAGGCAATTCAGAGGTAAGTAATACCTTTTCGTGATCGCGTTAATTCCCGTATAAATACATAATTATATCATGGAACGCGACAGTTTAAAAGTTAGTACAGTTGTTAAAATTACTACCGACAGAACTCAATCGTAATATAAAAATTTAGCGTAATGCGAGAACTGATTCAGAATTAATGACTTTTTATAAATTATAGTAATCACATAAACTTAATATACTAACGTAAATCATTAAAAAATTAACCTATTTCAACTTTTTGCAGGAGACGAATGCTCACACGAAGACCACTGCGCATCCCAACCGTGCCGCAATGGGGGTCGTTGCGTAGCCGATAACAGCACAAATGCCGGGTACTCCTGCGCCTGTCCTCCTGGCTTCACCGGTTCCCGTTGTACAGAAGATGTGGTCGAATGTTCTAGTGGGTCTGGACCCTGTCACCACGGCCGGTGTTTCAACACCCACGGGTCGTATACCTGTGTTTGCGAGCCAGGGTATACTGGAAGGGACTGTGACGCGGAGTATGTACCGTGTGAGCCGTCCCCGTGCCATCATGATGGAAGGTGCACACCTTTGGATCAGCTGCGATACGAGTGCGATTGTCCACCAGGTAAGTTTCTTTTATTTAAATTTGCTTTTACCTGCAACTTTTGCGTTAATGTAGGTTTTATCACAAAAATCATGTATCTCTCGACGACTGTACTTTTTTTTTATGAAAGGTGTATCTGATAACGTCTGTGTTAAATTTAAATGATAATCGTTTGAGTACGTAGTTTAGGTGTGACAGCGAAACAAACAAACAAATTTATATTCGCATTTGTAACGTTTGTTAGAATAGTCCAAAATATCCTAAAACCGAAATATTGAAAAGCGGTAATTGTAACATATCTGCGCTTGTAACTCGCGCGTTGTCTACTGTAATCTTGGATCACATATTTAGAGCACGCTGAATATGGTTTTTGTTTAATTTTGTCACTTTAGTGCACTTATGCACAATTACCAAATGACATCCTTAATTAAGCAGTATAGGCCATAGTCAGAAGGCAATTAGGAAGAGAAGCTGATCGTCGTTTAACAACAACATAATTACGTAACACCATTTAGTTTATTTGACACTGAGACAAATATACTTGTATCGTGGGAGAGCCATGCATCGGCACGAATTTCCATTCGACTCGAACGGAGTGATACCACGGCCCTACAGAAAACTGGCAGTGAAGCAATGATTTTATTGGCCGGCCGGCAACGCACTTGTGACTCTTGACTTGCAGGTGCCCATGGGCGGCGGTAGTCATTTTCCACATGAAAGTGACCCGTCTGCTCGTTTGCCCCCTATAGCATAAAAAAAAACATAAAATATTACCTTCTGTAGACGTAATGTTTTCGGCATTTTTATGTGACGTCCGTCACATAAAAATTAAAAATTCGAAATTCAGTTATTAAATAAATACATATTTATAGGTTTTATGCTAATAAACTGTACCTGAACATCATTCCTAAGTCATCAACTTTCGCCGCTGCTCGCTACTGAAGGTACCAACAACATTACATACAATAAAGTTCTTAATCACCAAGTTGCGCAGGATTATTCAATCACCATGGGACGGTACAATGTTGGCCGGTAAGACAGGTTGCCATAAGTGGCAGTAGTTTGGCTTGATACATTCAACTATGGTAGGCTCATGTCCCGTCGTTAGAGGAGACTTTATTAGGCTCTATTTCTGTAGAATATACTGGTATTTTATTATCAAAGATGAAGCTCATTCGGTGGTATATTCCAGCTAAAGTTTTCTAGGATTCGCTTGTAAATTCTAATATTGAAGAAGTTAGCATAACACATTATACGTATTGTAGTATGTGCGT
Organism: Euplagia quadripunctaria; assembly: GCA_963859945.1. NCBI lineage: Eukaryota > Metazoa > Arthropoda > Insecta > Lepidoptera > Erebidae > Euplagia > Euplagia quadripunctaria. The sequence goes on along the minus strand of OY982560.1, from coordinate 3,296,849 downwards.
TAATAATTTTCGTGTTTGCAGTAACATAAAAAAACATCACATTATTATGTGTTTGACATAGCCTATATAAACGTGAACAATATATTTTATTTCCGCCGAATTTCCCCTTTTTCCAGGCAACTTTTCAAACTTTCTTTGGACTAGTTTTGTTGACATATAAAACAAATAAATTAATCAATTCGATTTAGCCGTTCTCAAGTGATGTGTGCATATCATTTATATTTATTTAGGTAAAGATAATGTATTTATACCATAATTAATATAAATTTAACCTTCCTGCAGAGGTCCTCCTCAAATAAACTTCACCCATCCCAAATCCAACGTGGATTTCTCTCACACTCACACTCTTCCAAAAAAAATAATTTCGTCCCGTTAAACATATACATACCTACTTACCTTAAACTGTGTTAAACTCAATGTGATAAAATAAGTTTTTTTAATAATTTTGAACTCTTTAAGTTCATAGTATCCGAAAAATGACGTAGTTTATGAAAAATAAACTTGCATTTTTGACGTAAACCAAAATGGCAAAATTTTAAATCTACATAACTCATGTTCTAAGGTTCATGTTAACATAATTCTTATCTCTTATGATATCAACAGGGTTTTTACTTGGAACTTTGTATATAATATCGCATTTCCATTTCATTCCACTAACTGAACCTACTTCGGGCTATGTTTGAAATAACGTACGGAGACACCTTATTAAACGCTTGAGAACCAGCACCTACTTTCAATAGAAGTTCTCATACCAATAAAGTGAACTTGTTTAGGGTGAGGTTTTATTAACGCGCAGTTATCCAGACCGGTGCCAGCGGTGACCGCAATTCTAACAGCGATTTTAATATGTAGAATTGTAGAACTAATAATTTTAAATTTCGAACTCATTTAATATCTTCTGAACCCCGAGTTTTTCTGCCGCTCAAACCATGTAACCGTACGCTTCGTAAAGACATTGTTTTCATAAAATATTCATACATTTTAGTAATTGTCGTGATATAACAAGGTAATATTCCTATAGTTAAACCAATCTGTAAGCGACACACTACTATCTTTCGATAGACATACAAACTCAGTAAAAATCTCAGTGTAATTTATCTATAATATATAAGTATGTTTATCAGCAGTCTGGTTACCATAGTACACGGTCTGCCTAGTTTGGGACCACACGGCCATGTATGTCCTGTTATTATTAGACTAAAAGTTATATTTTTACAAATGTCAACCCTGTAACCTGTATCGAATGTTAACTTTTTTTGATTAAAAGAAACGAAAAAGTAATATTAAACCTGAGTAAATAATCCGAAAAAATAAATAAATGCCTAATGCATTTTCTTATTGTTCCTATAATTTACTGTGTCATCAATGTTCCTATCGTTTGCTGTGATAATAGTATTTATTTTAATTATTAATAAGCTCAAAAATGATAAACTATTCGTAATCTCCGGCTGCGCTTCAATGGAACTTCACCCTTACAATGGCTATAAGTATTGTGTCGCGCTCGACTCGTGAAAGTACTCATATTTATTATGTGATTTGCGAAAATTTATATCCCTGCTATATATATGGAAACTGTGTGATTTGTAGTCATTATATATTATTAATAATATTCTGGGACTAATTATATATAATTATATGAGGAAAAAACACTGAACTCGTGACCGTCACGCTCATAATACATATATAGATCCACTAGAGGACGCTAGTCTAAACATTGAGTTCTGTCAGCTCCTTATTAATTAATATCACCAACCTGCTAATGCGACGTTTTAAGTTCATCGTTTCGTTTAAGTTTTCACTTCTGTCGGCAGTCCCATGACTGCCTATTTTTTTTTTTACACATGCAATAAATACACTCAGACTTTACAAAATAGATATTTTCGTACATACAATTATTTGCATCAACATACCAATTAGCATTACAGGTAGTAATTTCAACACCATGCAATCCCCTTTGCGGTTTTTTCGGCACGTATGTAGTCAATTAATTATCTAGATTCTACATGGAATCATTTCATCAAATATAAGTTTAACATGTGTCTGTGTGTTAAAACTATGCGCGCGATGAACCCATTTCGATTTTCTTTGTTTGAAAGGTGACTTGATCGAAAGTGTTTAGCTATAGTTGTATGTAAATAGTTAGAGATGATCAGCTTTTTTTCTAAGGGTTAAAGAGATTTTGGAGTCGTTGGTTTACAATATGCCTGCAACATAGTATTACATAAAAGGTTTGGAAATGGCTATTTACAAACCTCCCTCCAGTGCATCCTTCAACTTTATCTTCGTTTTTTTTTTCTATGAACGATGTTTATCTAAAGATTGGTGTTTGTTCAATAGTTGCTATAGAAAGCTTCTATATCTTGGACTAATTAGATACATGTCGGGTAAACAGTCAATTTAATTTACTTGGCCGGCTCGACTCCACTCGTTACCACGGCCTCACAGAAAACCGATACCGATAGTGAGGTTACCGGAGGCCCTAACCCTTCCCTCTCCCATATTCCCGTCTTTCCCCCCTCCCCCCTCTTCCCACTCTTCACTCCTCCCCGTCTTCTCCTACTCCCACCCTTAAAGGGCAGCAACGCACTTGTGACTCTCGAGTTGTAGGTGCCCATGGGCGGCGGTAGTAATTTACCATCAGGTGACCCGTCTGCTCGTTTGCCCCTATACCATAAAAAAAAACTTGGAATATATAGTCTGTTGCGTTATTGGTTAATAAGTTGTAAATTGATCTACTAGGCCATCGTCTCATCTGCTCCTATTTCTCAAACCATTCTTTATTGCTTTAAGGACAAATTTATTTCAGATAATAGTGCTTTTGGCAGTGTTTCAGTATCGTAATATACTTAATAGTTTTTGCAGAGGGCAACATAGTTATGCTATGTAGGCTAAAATTTCGTAAACCGTGTGGTTTTAGTCGGTTCGAGTCCGACATAACCACGTCATCGTGCAATTTGTGAAGTGGTACCCGTGGGGGTTTTCACGCGTAAAAAAAAGGTACTCCTCTTTAATCAATCGTTACAGCAACGTTTTCGATCAGCAATCTAGTTTTAATTCCTTCAAAAGTAATTGAAAGTTTAAAGTAATCTTTTATTAACCAATTACTATGTCAACGTCTTAAGCAAATTTAATTTTCTTAGACTAACCAGAATTGCGTGTTGGAACATAAATAACATACGATAATTGTAGTAAACCTAGTGATTTAAAGTGTGTGGTTAGTTTGTGCAACTTTTAAGATGGATCTGTGATGAAGACTTAATGATAACGAGCTACTTTCAGTTAGTAGAGGGAGATTATTAGTGGTGCTAGTAACGACTAAGTTGAAGAGTTAAGACAAGATTTTTTTAAATAACTAAGTTAGTTATGAAACGAGCGCATGGTCCACCAGATAGTAAGAGTTTACAGGTGCCTACAAACACGACATCTGTGATATTATCACATGTGCGTTTCAAACCCTGCAAGCAACTATATTAATTTTTTTAACTGCTAACTTGTTACAAAATGTTTCACTGTATGTTTAAATAGGTATTACGGGCCTAATAATTGTGTGATGCGCACGATCATTTATTTGTTCTGTGTCTGGGTGTAATTTACCTATAATATAATAGTAAGATATAAGTATGTATATCAGCAGTCTGGTTACCATGGCACAGGGTCTGCCTAGTTTGGAATCAGACGGCCGTGTGTAAGATGTCTCAAGTTATTATTTTTGCCTGACAATGACACATTCTATTTAAACCTATTACATTCTCGTCTGCATTAATATAATTATATATATATATATATATATATATAGAGTTAGAATGTTCTCCTCGCAGTCCATCTTCTTTGTCAAATTACATTCACAGGTTCAAAACTTTTTGGTATTGAAAAGCTAACGAACAAACTGACAGAGTTCTATGCAGTTTAAACACACACGTTTATTAACTACTTACTCAACGACTATGCCATACATAGTTTGATTTTAGTGTGATGCAGTATTTCATATAAATATATTGTCCACATCATAAGTTTCCTCATTGTACGATCTAACGTCGTGTAAATAAACGTTAAAACAAAAGTACCACGTAATAAGATCTCGAAGATCAATACAACATCTCGAAAGCACGCAGGCAATCAAGCGCACACACATAATAGCTCGTTATTTACATCGCAGCATTCACAGAGATCGTCTGAAAGTCGACTGAGGCCCGAGGCGACCACGACTTCGATAGGAAAGTACCGCATTGATGTGAACTAGACTTGTGCGTACTAAAGTTTATTATCACTAGACATTTTGTTTTATGAATCTTAGTTATAGAACGTTAGCCTTACGGCAAATACTTAAACGCCACTCAAATGTAAGACATCGTTAAATTTCATACTATGTATAATAATAACTTGAGACACCTAACACACCGGGCCCTCTGATCCCAAACTAGACAGAGCCTTTACTATGGTAAACAGACAGCTGATAAATATACTTACTTATATATTACTAAATACATACATATTATAGATAAATCACACTCACGCACCCAATGATCGTGCTTATTGCACAATTATTTTTCCTGGGTGGGAATCGAATTTACGACCTCGGGCTCAGCAGTGAGAATCGCTAACCATTAGACCAACAGACCCGTCAGAACTGTTACTGTCACTTCAACAGGGCTTAACTACATTTTATTTATTTTAATTTATTACTACTTTATTATTATTTATCTTGTGTGTTTGCTCTGTACTCAATGCAACTTAAAGTACGTATTTTAGTAATTTTTACTTTCTTAATTACGTATTTTCTATGTATTTACAACTATTCAAAAACTAATAGACTGCTGTCGATACAACAAATTATTTCTGAGACAACATTACCACACTCCATTACAATTATACTCCGTGTAATTTGCGAAAAAGTTAAACCGCAGTCACGCAACGGTTACGTCACAATTTTTATCTGGCGCTGCGCAGGCGCATCTAGGATTCATTAGCTTCATTATGCTATTGCAAAATAGTGGTGTACAGCTTACAACACTAGCTGTACTGAGAAATGTTCCATATTTCTTGCAATTAACATAATATGAACTTTGTGAGAAAAAATTGCGCAACTAGGAAATGATAAATTTAATAAAGCTTTTTGTAATTGTTTGTGACTGCATTAAGTAATTGCGTTTGTTATTGTAGTTATGTAAGGACATATATTTTTGTAGTTATATGTTATTGTAGTTGTTTAACTTTAAATTAGCACTATAAAATCTCCGTTATGTCATTAACACGAAGAAAAAGATAATTTTTTTTCATGTGATTAGAACGCTATTTTCGACGACTTCAGAAAAGGAGGAGGTTCTCAATTCGACACTATTTTTTATTTTTTATTTTTATGTTTGTTACCTCAGAACTTTCGACTGGGTGAACCGATTTTGATAATTCTTTTTTTATTTGAAAGCTGGTGCTTCCCGTGTGGTCAAATTTCAATTTGGTCCAGTTCTGACAATGGCATCCATGAGAAACCCATATAAGTCTTTTATGGAATAGTTTTTTTTTAAGGCGGTTTTTTTTTAGAATTATTAAATGAATCAATTAAATGAAAAGAATCTGATTAGTAGGTTTCAGTTGCCTGTGTTTATTTTTTAAACCATAATACAACCTATTTGTCTAATTTCTCAGTCGCCTTTTCTAGTTTATTTAACTAAATACCTTATGATCCGAATAGTTTTTAAAGCAGCAAAGATTACCCAAATCGGTTCAGCAGTTTTGCAAATGCAATACTCTAATTTTTAAAGTTTTAAATGAGTCATAGTTCTTTATCAAAAATACTTTCATTAATAGCCACTTTAAGTTGAGGAAGGAATTATCCTTTAAACACTTAAAATTACCATTTAACGTCACGGTATGCCCAAGTGTGGGAAAAGCAATACTTAGTTAATTAACACCTGAACTCGTACATTGATGTTTTTGTTTGTTACTTGAATAAATAAACAAATACGTCAATGTACTTTCTGACGTTACTTCTATTCCGGTGAAATAAGGTCGTATTTGACAATAAGACCTTATTCAAGTAAGGCACTATGGAATAACAAGTGTTATGTTACTCTGACACAAAGGGATTATCCTAAGACCTACCTCGGTGATAGTCATCAGACTCCATCCCAAAGAGTGATGTTGAAGAAGTTTTAAATAATATACTAATCAGCGCGAGAATTTTCATCGTACGATACCGGATCAGTAATTATAACGTAGTAGTTTGTCTTTCCCAGAGAGAAAGGAGTTCCCTGGAGATGAAGTATTTTTGATACTTATATATGTGAATGTTACCGCAAAACTATGCGTGCCTTTTTGCCTTTATAATAACTTTATCAATAAATGCTACGTCCATCTCTTCTATTATAGACTCTCTTTTGCTCTCCTTTGGGTGTCGCATGTGATCATAAAAATTGCTACTCGTGGACATTGTCTGTAGTATCACGCCTAGTCGCCTACCTCTCATCTTAAAACACTTTTATCGTCTTTAAATTGTTTCCTTAATTAGTTTTATTATTAGACCATCTCTTCAATTGTTCGTATGCTTTTACTATGCTATATTTGTAGAATACCTCAAGGTATTCTATACAGACTAAATTATATTCCTTAATTGGTTAGAACAAGTTTTAAACAGTGAGCTAATAGACATTATTCACACAAATCCAGATAAGCACAGAGCAACATTGTTGTCAGTAAACAAACAAGTCTGACATGACCTAGCGTGTCTACTTTTGATATTTATACTAGATTAGCTCACGCATCGCTGCGTCTCTTGATTACATACTTATTAAAGCAATTTTGCATCGTAATAAATATGATTATAATTGATATCGGTTCCATTTTCATGGTCAGTATTGTCACAAATGACTTTCCGCCCATTATATAGTAGACCTCTAATAGTAGATTTGTGTTTCGTAATAATTAATTGTATTTAGTTTAATTTAAATGTATTATAGACGTTTTTATTACTTTTGAAACGCCATAACTACTATTAATAACGTTATCATTCAAGTGCCGTATAACTTAAATAAGAATATTAGCTAAGATCAATGTAAAGAGTAGTAAAGACCCATGAAAACAAGTCCCTTAATTCCTTATTAAATAATAATTACACAATCAATCATCAATCGTAAACCCATTTGTTATGTCTCCAACTTCCTCCATAAAGATTCAAGCTATTAATAACCGTATTAGTTCATAAAAATGAAGCATTAACACATGTCTGAAACATGTGTCTTTTATAATAACAGCTTCCGTACAGGCTCTAGCGATGAGAATGCGGGATGAAACAGTCTCACAGTATCGTCTTATGTAAATCTGATTGACAATTTAGATTCCTAAAGTCTTTAACGAAATGAACTAATATTTGAGAGCTGTATTTGTACTTACACTCAGTCATGACGAAGATAAATATGGCGGGGACTCACGGAGAAAACGTTTTAATAAATGGAATTAATTATCTTTTGAACTAATTTGAGTAATTGAAATGTAACGGAAAATATTCTTTTTAATTTTGTTAACTAATGAATCTGTAATGTCATGCTTAGAAGGCAACGGGGTATGTTAATTTTCTTAATGGAAATTTAATTTGAATAAATCGCTTCTCAACAAAAATAGTCGAAACGATACGTTTTTATATACAATAAAACTTATAGAATTTTGTTACCAAACACATAAAAGTTGACGGCGTGAAGATAAAATCTGCGTTTGCGCATCTCAAGTGACAGTTTAATAGTGATTTCCATATTATTTTATTGTCCAAAACTCTTTCCAATCTTATTATGAGCTAATTAGGATTAAATAATTTAATTATACTGAGATTTGAATAGTTAAAAACTTGAGTTTTTATCGCTTCGTTTATTGCTTATTATTTTACGTTGATAAGTATATTTTACGATTTGTTTCTTAATTTTAGTGTAAATGCATTTTAGAACTCAAAATAACCGAAAGACTAAGCTTTTACTGCTTTTTAATATATTCGACTATATAAAATAAGAATTCTCTTTATGGTACACTTTAAAAAAGAAGACTTCACTAAGCCACTTTCCTTTACATTTAGTGCAAAATATCCATCAAAATGTTTACGCTGAACTTTCCGTACGTCTGCTTTGAACTTAGGGCCAAAAAAAGGCGTTGAAAGATTTAAAGCGAGGCGCCTCAACATAAACAGTTGCACATGTGTTACTCGTGGGAACCCACCGGTTAATGATTATAATGAGATTCTTTACACGCTAATCGAACCAGTAGTTACAGTGTTTGTATGAAACCATGCACCAATAGACTCGATTTCAACACCTTTGAATAGTTTGAATTTGTCCATTGGTCAGCTTTTTTTCCATTTTAGCAGACTAATTCTGAATTGGTGTTAATAGATTTTATTGTTTCCTCCTTTTACGGTGTATTTAGAGCTTGTTTCACACTGTTTACTTATTCCATGCATCTGTTAAGAGGTATTAAAAAGTAATTGATTTTGACAGTAAAAAAAATAAAAGTAAACTCATCTTTTAGTTAGTTTATTGTTAAGAAGCATTCTTTAGTTTTTTGCGTGTGTTGCATTTTTACCAACGTAAGTATTTTCACTCACAAGTTTTTGTAACCCTTATAGACCATTTAAAATAATAAATGATATTAGTTTGGGTGTCTGGATGATATAATTATAACACTTCAGACAGAAATAGTCGCCAGATGTTGTACTTAAAATAAGAGTCTATCAAAATTTAAGAGTATAGATGACTAATTAATTTGGGAACCGTTTGTTATCTTAATTCTCATGATGAGTCATAGTCTAGGAAATGTTAACTAGCGCTGTTCTCAAATTTGATATAAACAGTTTTACTTTCAACGGTACTTTTTCGGCGCTTGAATAATATAAGTACAATATTATTGAGTAACCGGATTGACCGACATATCATATAATTTAACAACCATTATGTTGTTCGTCGTCCTCTTCAAAAACTCCCAATTAATTGACTTATGTGTTATGTTATGTTCGATATAAGATCGATCGATAGCTTAAGTAGATACCTAAGAGAAGTTGTTAGTATACTCTGTAATTGGAATTGAGAATCTCTTCTTCTAGTTAAGCACGAAAAGTCATGCTCTCTGCTTAGGTTATCCATTGATCTTTAGTTCAAGTATTTAAAAGTTATTTATTTTCCAGGTTACCGCGGTCAGAACTGCGAGATCGACATCGACGACTGTCCCGGTCACTTGTGCCAGAATGGTGCGACCTGCGTCGATGGGCTTAACTCCTACACTTGTGAGTGCCCGCCTACTTTCACCGGAACCCTTTGCGAGACCGATGTAGATGAATGCGCGCTCAGGTGAGCTTATTGTTTTATTGTTTAACGTTCTTTGTGTTACCTTTGATCGTGGTAATAATAATGAATATGGTCATATTCTCTGTTGAGACTTATTTAATAGGTAAAAAGAAAACAATGGAATGCTTCAAGGTATGATTATTGGGCCTTTTATTTAACGTTCAATAAAGTTGCCCTTTCATATTTGTTTTAATTTTACTGTAAACTTGTAAATTATCTACTGTCTATTCAACAGTCTAATCTATATTTTAAAAAAATTGTCTTCAGAGAGTCCATTTCAGTGACAATATAGTTGAAGACACTGAATGACAACATAATGGATTCTTCATGAATAGTAGTGACTAGCAAAAGACAGAATAGTTACTTTTTATTATTTTGTAAACCTTTAATGCTAAATAACCTATTTTAACATCCCAGTTTTAATACCGACTCATGATGCACAATAATGTGATTTAGATGGCCAGCGTCGTACACCTCAGTTCGCGGTTGACTATTTAACTGTAGTCAACATAGTCAGAAGCTTTGTCAAAATCATAAAAAGAAAGTACCGTTGCTTTCACGAAACTATTAAATGAATGCTAACAATTATTTAAATTCGCTATCGATATATTATTAAAGTGGAGCCAATATTATTAGTTACCGACTGTTTTCAAATATCAAAAGAAATAACTATTTGCCGACGGAAGAAGGAATGAGTCACACGATCAATTTTTAGCGACAATTAAACTTTCATACGCAAACAATTTCAAGTGTACAGTTACATCTCGCCAATTTGTTGAATCATGTATCCTCCTTGAACATCGAAGCTCTGCCTATAATTGACAATGAAATATAACTGCCACTCCTACAGTGTTATAGAATTTTCGACTTTATTGGTCAGACTTAGAAGGTGTGTCAATTTCTGGAGCGGCAAATATTTGTGGCGAGATATTATTCGCTTGTCAAGGAATCGGCGCGGCCCAATTAAGTCGGCACCGAGGCAAACTATGCCTGGAACGGATGGAAAGATTGGATCCCTAAAAGAAATATAATGCATCTTTAATACGATTACTCAAGACTGATATTTGGAAGCATTATAAGTATGGAAGGATACACGACGTGTGTGATTCAATATCAGTTGCCATCTTTCATGACGTTGCACACGCGGCTATGTATTTTTTTGCACAACTCTTAAAAGAAACCAACAAGTTAATGAAACGAATTACTGTCAAATGTTATTATAAACGAGCTAATGATATCTACATCTGTATTGAGATGGTTTTTTGTATGATACAATATCATCGCGGCTATGTGTCGATGTATTGGGCGTTAATTACAAAATAACTCGTCAAGAAGTCAACGGCCTCGCGTCTTAAGCGACGACTGAACAGCGGAACTCACTTCATTCTTCCTGTTTACTTTGTTCATGTGTTTGTACTTTTAATGTTTTCATTGTGTTCCTTTCTAATTTTATAATATTTCCCTAGAAATGTCGATTGCCTTTTTCTGTTTCAAATATTTCTGATACTACAAGCAATACTTGTTTTAAATATTCGTCTTTGACATCTATAATTTTTTTCTTGACAGAGAATCTTCCTTAAGTTACGACATGTTTGCGAAATTATACTTGATTTTAATCAAATCCTCTTCATCTTGAATTCATTTACCTGTTCTCCCCCGCTAATTCTCACAACTTGATGTAAGATCAACGTCCTGAGTCGCCATGTGCGATGCGCCGTCGCTCCTACATTAATTGTTAGCTAATGATTGCCTACAAAAACTCAAGATGTTCTACGTTCGCACGGTAATAGTAAGCTTCGTTTCGAATAATACCTCCACGGCTGTACATGCAAATGACTTTATTTTTTCTAGTAATTGACTTTTAAAGTAAATTAGTAATGAGTAAACACATTGTCTTTTATAAAGTAGCATATTTGTTCTATGATCCACTTTTATTTTGTCACTTATTTATTGTTTCATTCTTCGTCAGTCTTTCATTATATTAGTTTTTATCGTGGCTTATATTATATGTAAAAATATTTTCCTCTTTGAATACAATTCTGTCAACTTTTCTTATGATTTAAACCAATCTATTTATCGTTGAAAATTTTGATTACTAAAATAACTGATCAGTAAAAGATAACAGTCCAATACAGCGATTAAAATAATCTGAACCTGAATACTGGTGACTGTGTCAATTAGAATCCCGAAGAAATAATAAATTTTGCCAGAAATGAGCCCTGATTTGATTGTATTACTTGTTAAAGATATAAACGGAAAATAAAAATTTTAAACTTGAGATGATGGTGAACAGTGGTCGTATACTCTTTTAGCTCATTTGTACGGCTGTAAATTTAAAAATGTAAACCATTACTCTTTTATTTCTTTATCTATATTCTAGGGCCTTAATCCGACCACCTAGTGGGCCGTCCGAACCTGATCAATTAAGAAAAGAGAAATCTTTACCAAAAAAAAAACGAAACAATTTAAAAAATACACTTGAATCTTAGAAAATCTTTTTTTGGGTCTTCTGATATATTGTTTACGTCATAGATATAATATGATTATAAAAATGAATATTATTACCCATTTCGTTCGAATTAATCGTTTTTATACAAACTATTAATATTTCGACCATCTATGGATATGTTAGACCTCCCGCTGCAAGGCCCTCTTACGAAACCAAACAACTCGTATTGCCACCCATACTCCTTTGCCATAACTCTTATTACGACTCAATAGCGTTCAACTTCGTTTATGACATCCCTTTTCATGTGTAAATTTAACATTGTGTGGACACACTTTAGCGTAGCCCTGTTGCTTGTGTTTTGTTTTACTTGCAGCGTATACTAAAGCGTTCCTTTCAAATAACCCATTTAGAGCTCTATGTCTTGAAGTTTTAGGTCTACTTTTAATTAAATTGTAGTGTCATGGGATAGTGTCACAGTATCCGAGCCTGCTGGTTCATGAAACGCGCCAGATAAATGCGTGCCCAATATCAAATTACGTCTTGGTGCCTTTGGTTGGTTTTTTTACGTTCGGTTTTGGAGCTCTGTGAAGTGGAAGAAATATTATGAGGTTATATTAGATCATGATTGTGTTGGTTTAAGTGTGGCGTTTGATGCGAGCCTTGAATATTATAATATATAGTTTAGAACTATGCAAACACATTTATAGAAATTACCTTAGATTTTTGCCATGTTAAAATATTCTCACACAATGTTTTCTATTTATATTAGTCATAATTAAAGTTAATAATTTAGGTTATAGTGATAATATAAAGCATAAAAACGGGCCTTATTGCCCCGAGCGATCTTTTCTAGTCTTTTCAACTTCTCCATCAGAATGGTTTTGTTCTATGAATGTAGATGAACTTTTTCCATCTTATTTTAGTAGTTCTTTGTCTAAATTATCAAGTTCATTAATAAGGACAATAATATGTTATTCATCAATCAAGCGTCTGTCCCCTAAAGGGATTACCGGTTTTTATTTAATACCTATCAAGTGTCAGTAATGATAGATGAGAGATGACGTTTTGTTCAGAAGTGTACTGGACAGTAATAGGTGGCGTTGCTATCGCATTTCTTTTGTGTAGAAGATTTAAGATGTTTTCTTGTATTTTTTAACTCAGTTTTGTTATGTTTATTTTAGTTATGTACTTGATGTAACACGACATCTAGAGCGTATAAAACTCCAGGTGAAATGACCATTATATTTGTGTGTCTTTGTATATGCATAGTATTTCTATGTATTCATTTGCGAATGTGTGAAATTGGAGACACGAGTCCCGGTACAATCTAAGCATACGGACATTTCTCATTATTCTTATTATTTCAAAGGTAGGTTTCAGTGAATAACACTCGCGAGTCGCGATCCTTGACTTTCGTCGTGAGTGAAACACTCATATGACATTGTGAGCACGTATAAGTTTAATTCTATTAAAACTAAATGCCCACAGCTTATATTACATAATAACTTTCAATCAACTTACTTTCTACGACGTATGGATAAAATTATGTTTATTCCTAATGTTCGGAGTTAGTTAATTATAAGTAATCGTAAGAGTGCTTTTTAATTAATTAAACGTTGAGGCATTAATGATAATAAACGATAATGTTCCTTCTTATAGGTTTTGGGAATGATCGTTTCTTTGACTTTTATGTACTTGACAAAAAAAGCATAGGTTGTGTTCTAAGGCACCGCTCGCGGTACGTTTCGAAGGTTAATTAATCCTTTAAAACCGGAACGGTCGTGTACTACACCGTTTGATAGAACCTTCGGAAAGTTTTGTCTAACGTCCTTGCTAAGGTATAATCTAGAGACTGCAGTATGAATTTCTTCCAAAAGGCACAATAAGCTATATACATCGGCTAGTGGTTAGTGATCTGGATTGCTGAGCCAGAGGTCGTGAGTTCGATTCCCACCCAGGACAAATATTTTTGTGATGAGCACTATTATTTGTTCTGTGTCTGGGTGTAATTTATCTCTATAATATGTATATATGTATTTAGTAATACTTATATAAGTATGTATATCATCAGTCTGGTTACCATAGTACAGGCTCTGTCTAGTTTGGGATCAGACGGCGGAGTAAGGTGTCTCAATTACAAAAAAATGATGTCTCTGGTGCTTCTAACGTCCATATGTTACTGTAACCACTAACCATCAGGCATTCCATGTGCTTTTTGCCCACTCAGTAGTATAAAAGTTCAAGAGATCTTACTGACCATTACCAAAAAATATAAATTAAAAGTTTTCAAATACCCTCGACCCAAAACTGATGATCTTCGAATGGATGAACACATTTTCTAAAATATAGCTAAGAACACTCGGTCAAGTCACGTTTTAAACAAAAAAAAAAACTAAAACTAAATCGGTCTATCCGTTTAGGAACTGTGATGTTACAGACAGAGACACAGATACTCACGTTGAACTTATAACATCCCTCCATTTTGGAAAAAGGAGGGGCCTTTTTCCGTCGGGGCTTTAACATATGCCAGTAGTCACTAACCTAAGCGCTGTCTTCTGTAAGGCGTAAGTGACCCTCTAGTCGTTTTACTCCAATCCAAGTAGAATTCTGATGAATAATAACAATAATAACTCCACACATCTCACACACGGCCGTCTGATTCCAAACTAGGCAGAGCCTGTACTATGGTAACCAGACTGCTGATAAACATACTTATATATTTCTAAATACATACATATTATAGATATGAATGTATTACATATGCTTACCACACAAAATTAAATACAATTTCCTTGTAAAATACTTAATCTAATCCTGTACCGCTCGCACACGTCCCCACAAATCACTTGGATTTATTACGTGTTAACATAACGACCGCAATCAGCTCGTTAGACGTACAATTTTATTTTTATGCAATTCCTGTGGAATTGGATGGAATTAGGAGTTTTGTGTGCAGTTACGAACTGGAATTTATTTCAATGTCAGTTTGTATGACCATTGCTTACAGACTGTACCCAATGTTGTTAATTATTTAGCATGTAATTTTAAGTTACGAAAATTTAACTTTTAGAACCCGACTTTTTTATGGTATAGGGGACAAACGAGCAGACGGGTCACCTGATGGTAAATGAGTTACGCCGCCCGTGGGCACCTGCAACTTAAGACTCACAAGTGCGTTGCCGACCTTTAAGGGAAGGGTTAAGGCCTCCGGTAACCTCACTTAGTCGGCGAAAAGCAATGAAAACATTGCTTCACTGCCGGTTTTCTGTGAGGTCGTGGTATCACTCCGGTCGAGCCGGCCCATACGTGCCGAAGCATAGCTCTCCCGCGATAGAGCTTTGATAGAAGAAACACGCCGATACTGAAAGGAAATTAAATGATATTTAATTCAAATAGACTTACATGCGTTGTTACTATGTTCTGTTGTCCTGGCGCTGACTTATCAGATAATCGATTTAGAGCTCCGAATGAGTTGTACTGGAATTTGTACATGACTTACATGAGTTATCGTAACACGCGAGTATTACAAAATTTACTAGTGTTCGTATGTCACGGTAACTGCTTTCAATCAATCTTGCCACACGCTTGTTTGCCTCTATAGTGATATAAAAATATATTTTTACACGCGTATCGTATCTCTGTAACGGAATCTTTTCGTATCACAAACCGATGACAATACAAGACTAAAAAATAAGAAAAGTGTAGTTTAAAAAAACACGGTTTAACAACAACACAACAACCCGAACTAAAAAGTAAAAAAAAATTTTGATTATAAGACAGCTTGGGATGCTTGACATCAAATGTTACGAATAGTTAATTGGTAGCTATTTATAAAAGTAGAGTTTTAATAAAAATACCAGCTGACCCGACAGACGTTATCTTGTCATAACTATGAATATTGAATTCGAATTGGTATAATTAATATAAAAAAAAAATATTCCAAAAACATAGTTCCGACCGATGCATCTGTTTTAAACTACAATCGCGCCAACTGTCAAACGACTGACAGTTATGTATGTCAAAAGCGCTATGCTAAACGTTGTCCTGCCGGAACGTAAAAAATATTTTTCCTGTAACCCTATCGCAGCGCCATCTATCGGGTCCGATTGTAAATCTAAACAATTCTCATTAAAATCTTTCCATCCGTTTAGGTCTTTAGGAGGAGTTCAGTAACATACACTCGCACAGAAGAAATATATATATATAAAGTTAATTTCTACTTTTTAGTTTTAGAAACTATAATTAATTTAATTTCAGGAGATATAATGTATATCTGTGGCCCAGGGCGGCCACATAATACAAGTACCTATTTACGTACTAAATACTCACCCATAGGATACACATAAACAGGGGTGTCCTTTATGTCCGTTGTTTGAATGTTTGTAAAGCCCGACGCGACACAGGAATATTCCTAATGAGGGAGTTGTCTTTTTTAAATGAAGAATAAAAAAATAGCGACCCTCGGCTCTGCGCAGTTGAGCTATTATGTATTAAATCTGAAGTCACCACAACTTGTACTAAAGGTAGTATAAGGATGTTATTTGATGTATAGCGAGGGCGCGACAACTAACTGATTTGAGGCTCCCTATGATGCATGGGTAAGATAGACATACCTGGGTGAAGTCATTCATAATAGATTAACATAAACGAGTTCTTGACTTTGCAACAACTATGCCGTAATTTGTAACTGACCAGCTACCGAGAGATTATATATTCAATTTAAACATCAAGAATAGGTTATTAATCATCGGATAATCGATTAATGTACCTCGGTGTAATCTTCTGTACTCTGTCTTAAGAAGATAAACTTACATGTGGCTCAATAAATTCTTGGTACATTACTTCTAGGTGTATATTTCATTATAATATTGGAGTTTACTCCTTAAGAATCGATTTTCACAGGTTTTTTTCACAGCTATCTACATACCAAGTTTCATCTCAATCAGTTCAGTAGTTTTTGCGTGAAATAAATACAAACATCCATCCATCCACACATACATCCTATATAATAATTATTATTCTCTTTATTTATCGTAAAACTTATTAATTACATTTTTAAATACCTATAAAGCAAAATATATATTTAAAAATATAAAAAATAGTATACCACCGACATCGGGTACAGGGACCAAGACACCGGTGGTTAGGGCTCCAAAGACAGGAACCTCCTCACTATACGGGCCGTGTCGAGGAGAACTGCCTTCTGCATCAGTCCCTTGATCCAACCGTCTAACGCGAGCCTCTTAAGGTGTTGATCGAGGCTTTTGGCTATCAATCCATGCGCAGATATGACGATCGGAACAATGATCGCCGAATCGACATTCCACATGTCGACAATTATTATTATTATTATATATACATTATATTTATATTATAATATTAGTAGGATATACAGTACAGCGTCTAGAAATGATGAGAGAGAGAGAGATAAACAGTAATTTTAACACCAAAAAATAATAAGTCTGCCTTAGTAAGACATACACACGCGTACATGATGTTTAAAACTATGGCTGAGCGAAGTACCGTATTCATTTGGTGTCAAAATATAACGTTATTATCCTGTTATTCTACTCAACT
The DNA here is from genome assembly GCA_963859945.1 of Euplagia quadripunctaria. Classification (NCBI taxonomy): domain Eukaryota; kingdom Metazoa; phylum Arthropoda; class Insecta; order Lepidoptera; family Erebidae; genus Euplagia; species Euplagia quadripunctaria. The sequence goes on along the minus strand of OY982560.1, from coordinate 3,279,506 downwards.
GTCTTTCCATTAATAAACACAATACATTTTAATACAAAAAATGCTGATACGTTGTACAAAATTACTCGGTAGACAATTTGAGCTTAACACGCAGTGCCGTGTAGATCGTTAGGGCCTGCGCGAGCGCATGTCGACGCTACCGGGTACTTTCTTGTAATGGCGCAAGTGAAAAGACAAAGCGAGATATAAAACTGTAAAAGAATACTGTTGAGATGTCTTAGTTGCGGCGTTTTAGATATGATTAGTTAATTTAAGGTGGTAGATTTATTTTATGAAGGTCTTAACAAGATAAAAGTGAGTGCTGCGTGGCGATTTACATTTCTGCAACATAACATATCGAGATTATCGATCCACTACGACATCAAGATATGGTGACCAATCACGCCATTATTTTTGTGTCCATTCAAATATACTAATTCGTTTGTGTGAGTGTGCTACAAACAAAATTAAAGCATTTCCGAGCTTTTAAATTCATTTAGGATCCAACAGATCTAAGACAATGCTTTGTAGCTTAAAACTTACTACTTTTTGGTAACCTTTTTTAGCGAATGAGGAAGGAAGATGAAGGTATGTTGTGAGGGTTCTCTTGTGTAGAGCTGTATGAGGAGAAAATATATTATCCAATCCATTCCAGCACCTGGTTCAGTCGCGTGAGTTTACCGGCACAAATATCTCCACGCTACGGAAAACCGCGATATACAGACACAAGCGTAGTATCTGTGCGTAGTTAAATTTGAAACAATTGAACAGTTTATTAACAGGACTAATATCAAATCGTTTATTATTAGGCTGGTCTTGTTTTATTTCTCAAAGCTCTCTCATTTATGTAATTTGTGACTAACGTAGTGTTTTGACAATACTCAATACAATACTTTAGAATGATGATGATGGTTGTTGTTCAATGATATACCGATTTCTTGATATAAAATCTGATATATACACATACTGAAACTACTTATAAATACATATTTAAATTATTACATGACCTACCTCATAGCTTGCAGGGAAAACTGAACTACTGGGCCGAGCGAATGCTCGCGTCATAAATAAATTAAAGCGGCAGCGTGTTGTCCCTACGTTTAAGGATCAACCCTTAGGATTAAAATAATTCTTTAAAAAAAAACGACTTAAAAAAACTATTCCATAAAAGACTTATTTGGTTTTCTCATGGATGCCATCAGAACTGGACCAAATTGAAATGGGACCACACGGGAAGCACCAGCTTTCAAATTAAAACAGAATCATCAAAATCGGTTCACCCAGTCGAAAGTTCTGAGGTAACAAACATAAAAAAAAAGAAATACAGTCGAATTGAGAACCTCTTCTTTTTTTGAAGTCGGTTAAAAAAGGATTAGATAGTCTGTTCTGTCTGTATCGGTGAAGGTTATAATCTTACGTAATATTACACTACAAGAGCACAGCATGCAGTAAGGACAATCGTCTACCGTTTGTCGTAAACTGTTGGCAAGCACGCGACACAATACAAATTTGACACGCGTGAAACAAAAGTAACGATACCATACGCCTAGTAATATATTAATGTATATTAAATAATCAGATCCTAAAATATATCTTAATAACTTGCGTCGTTAATCTAAAATAAATACAAATCCTGTAACAAGTCGGCGCGCTAAAGCGAATAGTGATTAATGATGATGACCTGAGCATGCGCAATCATCTCGCTACTTCCGCGCCGCCACCGGTGACGAATGGACCTCTATCCCAGTTTAATAAATATATAACTGATGTGATGGGTTTTATTGGTAATTTTTGAAGAGTAATTAATTAATTTATTAATAATAATAATAACTTCAAAAATCTCACACACGACCGTCTGATCCCAAACTAGGCAGAGCCTGTACTATGGTAACCAGAAAGCTGATAAACATACTTATATATTTCTAAATACATACATATCATAGATAAATTACACCCAGACACAGAACAAATGACCATGCTCATCACACAATTATTTGCCCTGGGTGGGAATCGAACCCACGACCTCTGGTATAGCAGTCAGGATCACTAACCACTGGTCACTAAACCAACAGGCCAGTCAAATAATAATATATAATATCAAAGGGAATGAAGGAATTTAGTTTTGCCTAGCTATAGCTTTGAGTGAAGCATAACGATTAATAACGAAGTTAAATTTAATTGTGGCCTGCTTCACTAGACCTAAAACTAGGCCTAGACCAATACCTAGACCTAGGCCAATAAGTAACACGTGTTTAAGTTCTACCAGGATGAAGATCGTTGTTTACAATACTGTATTACACAGCAGCGCTATTTAGATTCAATTTATGCACAGATGGATAAACATATTTATCCGTGTTTCTATGGATAAAATGTGTGTACATTTACAAAGAAACACCTAGACCAATATAAAGAAAGATTCACTTACAAAAATTTGAACTGAGCGGAAATGGAATCCGCGACCCGCAATTTGACGGAAGAATGCACAACCGCTACACCACATAGACCTTTCAAATATTAAAATACCATAACGAACATGCGTCATAATAATTCTTTCAATAAGCTACATTAGTCTGTTAATATGGGTCCAAAACTGTACCCAAACAAATTACGATTGTTAAGAACAAAAGCCAGCCGACCCACCCCTGCCTACGGCCTTATCAATCTATCTAGTAACCATACGACCCTATGCCTATAAATACATATTAACTAGTAAAGGTTTGGCAATATTGTTTGCAATTTGATCTGATATGCGCGCGCGCTCGTGCCGCGCCCGCTCTCGATCCTGCCCGATCGTACCCGATTGCGCCCGACCGGGCATAAATCTTTCGTAATACGGTCTTAGTGATTTAGTTTGTAACTTTAACCTTTATTGTTGAAATATTTTAATGTAATTATAATTTTTGTTTGAACCGTAAGTTGTTCGTTTCATTTATAGGTTAGATAATAGAGCTTTGCGCCGCGCAGGCGCATGCTTGTCTAGGCATAGAGTTTAGTCCATTATGTTCCAAGGCTCGCCAAAATCATTTGCGGTGACAGTTTATCACTTGAATTACATATAGTTTATTTTGCACTTACAGGACGTGTACATAGTACACAAGTTTCAAGAAGGTGCACTTGCACTCCCTCGTGTGTGCTAGCCTCTATAAAAAAAAAATACTTTCTTCAGTATTACATTGATAAATCACTGTGTGAATATAATCTTGCAAAAGTTTTGGTTGAATTTATAAATTGATAAATGTTCTGCATCTTTTCTATCTGTCCTTTTTTATTAACCGGTGTGTCATTGTTAACATCATCATTGGTACCACAAAAACAATAAATAAGAGAGTAGTTTTATATATACTATACCTATTAAGGAATAGTTTACCAAAAAAAAACAATTAAAAGTAAATCAAGAGGCTCCCACGGACTATAATCCTGCCGGCACCCATTATCACGTAATAATATATCTCAGTATTCGGTTTAAAGTTTAAAGTGGTAATAAACATATCCGTACCTATGTTAAATAAGGCAATAAACGTAAATCCAAATTACTACTCGGCAAGTGCACAATGAGATTTAATTAAATCTACAATGTCCCATGTAAAGTTACATAAAAATATGCTAAAAGGCTAACAATACGATATTTAAAACGTTAAGCAGATACTTCGCTGAAATTATCATCTCACACAAACATTTAAACTTCTTTAATAAGCCATATTTAAATGGTTTTTAAATAAAACCACGGAAAAAATCGGCGGTCCCTTTTTGTTAATTTTCTGGCTAAAATATTGCATTCTTTGTTGCAAATGGTTTTCTTAGGTATTTGTCCAAAGTGCAGTTTTAATGTCAGTATTTTTTGGTAATTACTTACGTGTTTGCGGTCTCTGAGATGTATTATTTCGTCTTGAGGCATAAAATGAAACGAATCGTTACGTAATACGTATAACTTGTAACGATAATTGTTTATAACTCTCATATTAGACCTTTGCTAGTTCATATATAGGCCACAGAGTTTTATTTATATATCTAAATAAATAAATAATATATCTGTTATGGAGTTGGTTAAGTTTAAAAAAAAATACTTTTTAGTTTAGCCAATCTTTTAAGTCATATTTGTGTTTTGTATGTATGTTTTTTTTGCAATCACAATTAATTAATAATTATACTTTTTTTTCTTTTTTTTTCCAAAAACAAATTCATCCAACTTTCTTTCTCCAAAATCTGGCTATGGACTTTTCATAGCGAAAGGAGTGCCTAATATTTAAACAATATACGACTGATTTATATCAAAGTATTCCGGAATGATTAACCCTATTTTTTTCTTCCAGACCTTTAGTATGCCAAAACGGAGCGACCTGCACAAATTCCGTGGGTGGTTTCTCGTGCATCTGCGTCAACGGTTGGACTGGGCCGGAGTGTTCAGTGAACATCGATGACTGCGCAGGAGCAGCGTGTTTTAATGGGGCTACGTGCATAGACAGAGTTGGGGCGTTTTACTGCAAATGCACGCCGGGGAAGACTGGTGAGTTCGAGTTGATACATTATTACATTTCAGAAATAGACTTAACCTAAAATATACCGAGACACTTACCGGTAAATTGGAAAATTTGAATGAAATCAGTGTTTTGTCTTAGACCTCATGATGTCATAACAACCTTATAAAAACGTTTTCTATTTCGCGGTTGGATAATATTGGCCAGTCCGACGTTACTTGATAATAATATATATAAGTATATTAAGAATAAGTATGTATCTTGTTACTTTCAATAAACACGTAATGCTTCAAGCCACATAATTGTGACTCGATATTTGAGCAGAGAGCAAAGCGATACATTTTTTAATATTAACAATGAAATAATATTATAATCATCTTCGTGATCTAAAACAATTTCTTTGCCTCTGTAGTTGAAATGTTGAATAAAAGCTGGTACAAACAGATGTATCTGCTAACGCTGAAGTGACGCTTTACAATGTTGCAGTTCCGATTTCAATAACGCGCCAAAAACTCCTTATCGTTTTAAAATATGATAAAGTTTTCATACAAATGTTTTTATATCTTACAAAGCATACAGATCACCTGATGGTGGCAACAGTAACGCTGTCACTCAAACGTTGCCAACCCCATTTGTCTCCCTATGGGGCTCCCCAGCAGACATACAACACTGAAGTAATGCTGTGCAACCGCTGTTATTTGTACGGTGACTGTACGTCCCAAATAGAGCGATGCTTGCGGCTGAGGTGAGGTCATGATGAATTCTTTTTTCAAATATATATAACCCTTTTTTTATTTAGGTCTCCTGTGCCATCTAGACGACGCCTGCACATCAAATCCATGTCACGCAGACGCCATATGCGATACAAGCCCTATCAACGGCTCTTACACATGCTCCTGTGCCTCTGGATACAAAGGACTTGACTGCTCTGAGGACATCGACGAGTGCGAACAAGGTACGATTTATATACAAACTTTCGTCCCCACCCGTCCCTGCCTGGATCTCGGTTCCCGTATACCTATTTGTTGAGAATATCCAGCCCAGGATTAAAATAAAGAAACTGAATCCTAATTCCTTGGGCATTAAGGCCGAAAATCAAAATCATGCTCTATCCATCCATCATCATCATTTACTCAAATTTTCTTTTGACGTTTTCACTAATATCTCCCTACTCCTCAGGCTCACCATGTGAACATGACGGCATCTGCGTGAACACTCCAGGCTCCTTCGCTTGCAACTGTTCAGTCGGCTTTACTGGTCCCCGCTGCGAGACCAACGTCAATGAATGCGAGAGCCATCCCTGTAGGAACGATGGCTCATGTCTTGATGATCCGGGAACTTTCAGATGTGTCTGTATGCCTGGTAAGTTCGATGAAGTTTATTAGCATATCGCAATTTATTATTTAACGTAATACTTAAAAGAATGTTATCCGTGTATAGAATTATTTAATGTAAGGGAAGAATATATTAAGGGCGATGAATCTTTAGTTATTTTTAAAATGGTAAAATAGGTTTTTGTGTCAAGCTTGTCCTACTTAGCGGTATAGTACAAAAAGTCCCGCTAAGTAAAGATTAATGACACTTATCGCACTTCTGTTGATTTGGTATTTATTTAAATGTCGTGTTAAAGTGAACCAACGGCTGTACTATTAATTAAACTGGTATTAAAATATACCATTTTTTTGGAAATAGGTATATATTTCAGATTATGGAAATTCTCTTCACTTGCTTTGAAAACCATCCACTTAGCCATAGAAAGTTCGCAATGTAAGGAATTGTCGTTTTATCTTCTGAAAATAATAATTTTCACTTTGAATACGAGTAGGAAAGATTTATTATCCTTCGTCGCTGGTTCTCACTGGTATACAAATTGTCTGTGTAACGATTATTTAAATCCACATAAACACATACACAACTCGTGCTATCAGTGCAATTTCAACAGCTATATTACATTAAAACTAATTTACATAAAGCTCGATACAAGCTTAACATTTTCTGCTATTGAATTAGACTCGAACAGGGCGCTTTCTTCTGCACTACCTACACTAGGGAATAACACTAAGATACAATTTGCTTGTTGTTGACGTATGCGTAAAGATTATCATTAATTCGTATTACACAGAGAGGGGGAATAGAGACCGCTAGGTTTTAGGGTTGTCAATCCACCTAGTGACTATTTTTTGATGATATGATAGGTGAACTTTATGAATTGCGTACCTAGATTTTTAACTGACTTCAAAAAAGGAGGTTCTCAATTCGACTGTATTTTTTTTTAGGTTTGTTACCTCAGAACTTTCGACTGGGAGAACCGATTTTGATGATTCTTTTTTTATTTAAAAGCTGGTGCTTCCCGTGTGGTCCCAATTTGGTCCAGTTCTGACAATGGCATCCATGAGATAACCATATAAGTCTTTTATGGAATAGTTTTTTTTTTTGACGTCGGTTTTTGTTTATTTTATTGTAATACAGTTTCTAAGGATTCAGTACAACGCTAATATATCCACAGCTGAAAGTGACATATATAAAGTATTTAGTTTACATTGATTGACTATGCATAATTATGCATGCAGTGGTATAACAATAAGCGCGCGAAATGCCACGGGTCCTTGGCCCAAGGGGGCTCCCGGCTCCGACCCCAAGGCCTTAAGCACACGAGGCACCCCATCCGATGAATTAGTCACGGGCCTCAGGTCGTATAGTTACGCTACTGTATGCATGTGATGTATACTAATACATATAATAAAGCTGAAGAGTTTTTTGTTTGTTTGTTTAAACTCGCTAATCTCTTGAACTACCAGTAGGATTTGAATAATTATTTTTGTATCGGATAGAGTATTTATTGAGGAAGGCAATAACATCACGGTACAACCCTTAGAAGAGGACCATTAACGCAGGTGAAACTGCGGAGAATGGCCCCAACCCTTCCCTCTCCCCCCCTCTCTTTCCCTACTCCCACCTTAAAGGGTGGCAACGGACTAGTGACTCTTGAGTTGCAGGTGCCTATGGGCGGCGGTAGTCATTTACCATCAGGTGACCCGTCTGCTCGTTTGCCCCCTACACCATAAAACAAATAAAAATATTTATGTATCTTTCTACCATTATTTATTCCAAATTTAAATTTATTCCATTAACAAAGCATTGAAAAAGGGTATTTATTATGGTAAATGGTTACCGGTGCCTCCCCAGATGCTCTAGCACTATTTACTAATAAAAATACTGCACTAAGAAAAAAATCTTTTGGCGTAGCGGTATTTTCCCACTAACACGTTACAGAGTTGCTAATGGTCAGTGATGCCCCTGGTCGCGGTAATACCGCAAATTCTTTTTAGTTTTTGGTTTTAAAACAGAACATGTCTATTCCCTACATATTGCATAATACTTTTCTAACGTGGCAGCCCTGCCAGAGACCCGATTCCCATAGCGATGAGAGCGGCAACGGCGCCCGCGCATTGTCTTCGACGCGGAAAACACCGCGCACCACTATCAAAGTGACAGTTAACGTAATCACGCCACCAGCACCATACTGCTAATATGTCATTATTGTTGCTAAACACTGGGTTTTCGTTACAGAACAGAGAGCAGTAAAAAATTTGCTAAATCGTATAATAAACTTTTTTTCATAAGCAATGCGGTTCTCCTAAGGATTTCTTCGTAACAATTCACATCTCGTACAGTAACGCTTAGACTATTTGAGTGACTTAAATTTTTGTCCACACATTCCAATTTAATATCTTCAGTTTTTAAGCGCCATGAGTCATAGGACGAGTAAATCCCGAAGAGGCCAAATTTCTAGTGTCTAAACCGTACTGGTTTAGACACTAGAAATTTTTTTTATTCCAACATTTATCCTCGGATGATGTGATGGACGTGATATAAAACGTAAAATAGATTATTTTTTAAGCGACTTCAAAAAAGGAGGAAGTTCTGTTTTCCATATATCTAAATTTTTTAAATTATGTTCACCGATTACTCAAAGACCGATTTGGAAAATTCTTCTTTTGTTTGAAAGGGTATACTTCCCAGGTGGTCCCATGGTCATCAGGTCAGGATCTGATGATGGGATTCTAGAGAAATCGAGGGAACTCTTGAAAGTTTATAGGATATACACATATATATTTAAAGCAATTTGGGTATTTGGCAGCGCATTGAAGTCTATGATACTTTTTTAAAAGATAATTTTAACTTCAAAAATAGAAAGGTTTCTTTTGTCCCATTTGCACGTATCTTTATCACGTCTTGATCGAGATCTGCTGAACGTAGGTACTCGCAGACCCTACCCAAGTACAATAACTTCTAGAAACCGACCGTTTCATTTGGTTGTAGATTCCAAATAAAGTTAAGCACATATTTTGGCTGATGAACACGCGGATCACAACAAATTATAATCCAGGTGACATATTACCGGTACTCAGATTTGCCAGCATGCTATATCGTTAGAGAAATATGACACTAGAAGATAAACTCAGTAGGTACATCCAATATTTATGCAATTAAGTAAATCTATTAACACGATCGGTTATTGCCACACGGTTCTAAGAGGGTATCTTCGCGTCTCGGTCACTCTATCACAGAAGGTCAAGTAAGAAATATATTTACTTGTGAAATAGGATTTGTTTCTACATTAAGTAGTCATCGTCTCCTCGTAAACCAAGATTGACAAGTTGGATTCTGTACGACTGTAAATTAATTTATCTATGAAACCTTTAAGAACTTTTAACAGACTTCAAAAAAGGAGGAGGTTCTATGTTCCACTGTATATATATATTTTTAATGTATTTTCACCGATTACTCAAAGACGCCTGGACCGATTTGGAAAACCCTTCTTTTGTGTGAAAGGGATACTTCCCAGGCGGTCCCGTGGTCATCAGGTCAGGATCTGATGATGTAATCCTGGAGAAATCGAGGGAACTCTATAAATTTTATTGGCACACTTGAAGCGATTTGGGGGTATTATTGAGGAGCATTGAAGTCGGTGATACTTTTTTAAAAAGATAATTATAAATAAATTTACTTAAATTGGGGTAGCACTACAGATAAACCCTTACAACTACTGGCATGACACGACTCCCGGCGTGGCAGTGTTTATTCTATTAATACGAAAGCTTTATATTATTACTATCAATAAACCATTGATTAATTAGAAAAAGCACGTATGAGTTAAATTGCTATAGTTTAAAGGAAAAGTAATATGTTTAGCCGTAAAGGAGCCAACAAAAGCGTTGTTATTCGTATCGTAATGATCAAAGTGTTTATTTTATGAGATAAATGTTGTTTATTGGCCGCTTTAATTCAATATTTTCAATCTTTACACGAAATAGGTCTTCAACAAGAATCGTCATTAAATAAACGTGGCATTTTAATGGCCTTTACTTATATTCTTAATTAATTTTCTTCGAAATAGACGAGCTTATTCATTTTATGATCATATTAAATAACTGTAAATATTGCAAAAAGGCTGCAATATTAATAGACGATAACATTTTAACGATGTTGATTTTGTTGTATTTATTTGGAAAATAATTATAGTGCAAACTACTTCAGTTAAAAACAAACAAATATTTATTTTTTATGTACTTGATGCATACTTGAGTTATACACAGTCTATATGAAGTAAACTCCCAACACCTGTACTGGCCTCGTAAGGAATTCTGGCAACACTACTTAACATAAAGTTGTTAACCACGATCTTATGTAGGTAACATTGGTCGCTCCAGATTCAGTTGATCTTTCATTTGACTTTATGACTAGAAAAACCTTGTGTATGTATGTAAGAACAGAATCTTAGAAGCTTATTCTATCGTCCTTTCATACAGACGCGACAATTTGGGTCCTTCTGTCATGTTTTAAGGATATTGCTTATTTTGGTCCAATTTTGTACCTGAATATCAAAAAAATTGTTGTAAATTAAGTCAATTGTTCTTAAACGTTTTTTATGTTAGGCTATTTTTATCTCATGTCATACCTCTATTTTTCGCTAAACCAATCCTATTTCGTTATTTAAAATAAGATGTGACAAACTTACTAGCTTTGCTTTTAATGACGCACCACAGACTATAAAGTAAGAAAGCAAATGAAAGAAGCACAGAAACGAGTCAAACGTCCCTTGTTGATAAATTATTGTCCCGTTATGAAAACCCGCTAGGAAAATTGCACTAATGCGTATTTGCAGCAAAATTTATATAAATATTTTACTCTGAAGATCTACAAAGTAAGGTAATGAAAGCATTACATATTTGAGTAGATTCAAATTACGGGAATCGTATAGACCTTCTATTGAATGCTTTACATATAGACGGAGCTAAATCAGATAAATCATATTTCTTTATATACTTTTCGTTCAAATGTTAAAGCGAGATAGAATTTGCTACTTAGATAATTCGACAGTCATTAATTGTCTGGTATCTAGGACTCGGATCAAATACCTTACATTATGGAAGATGGTGCCTCAAGCAAATTATATCTAGATCTTATTTAAATGATTTATTTAAACATACTAGAAGGTTGATAAATTTTAAAAATGTAATGCGAAATGTGTACATGAATTAATGGGATGGTTTGGTTATGTATGTTGTATGTCGCTTCTACCAAGTTACAAGGCCACGGTCAGTCAACCTGTGACAACAGCCACTGTGTATGTGATAAAACGTTTCATACATTATCTCGATACAGAATAATCACAAAGTTGTTCGCATTATCCGATATTTAAACTATTAGGTACATCAAAACAGTACACGGTTGTAGGTGAAATCACACACAAAAATTGCTTGTTAAACAAAACAGTCAATTGTAGGACTGCACATCATAAGTGAAAACATAACTTCACAATGTATTTGCATATACATACACACACACATCTGTATATATATAATTAGGTTAAAAATAAAAAGTAGGTAATAATATATCTAAATGTATACATACGGTACACTGGAAGTTCTGCACTCCTGGCCGCTCATAAATTTTTGAATTTCGAATATTATATTTTTTTAAATATGAGAAACTCGGCTCTGTCTTACGAATTTTCGATCAGGTCACGTGTCCTGACGCGAGTTTAACATTTTTTACCCATCCCAAAAAGTGCACAACGAAGAAGTTTTCACTTCAAAAAGTTTGGTAAATTATTTTTTTAACTTCTTGATTAACCTTACTGACTTCTAGTTATTCAAATTGTAGTTATTTTTAAGTATACTTACGGTACTTACCTTTAATCTCTAAAAATAAAAGTCCCTATCAACTTCGGAGTCTCAGCTCACACCTGCGCCTTAAAACAACTAAGAATAAAAAGGCTCCAGTCCATAATAAGACAGTCCATTAAACTCCAAACTCAAGTCAAGTGTACACGACATGTTAAAACATGTCACAGACGCAATGGTGCGATCAGAATCACTCTTTTGGAACGAAGTAGTCCCACGAATGATGCGAATGTATCATAATAGAAAGATACTTTGTTACTGTTATTATACCTACGTAAATTGCACGGATTATGTCGGATTGTTTATGGAAGCTTGATTGTTGTAATATTTTTTATTTCAATGGTGCACTTTTTTATTTTACTATAAACTATGAAAATCACTAATTAACAGTAACTGATGTGTTGTTCGTACCTCCATCAGCACTCAAGTGATTGTTCTCAACTTATACCTATCTTATACCGGTAACGCAACGCTATTGGTCGGTTAATGAATAATGATGAAAAGTGGTGTTATAAAAAGCCAGGTATGCATTTATGCCTAGCTTTTTATAACACCACTTTTCATCATTATTCATCAACCGACCAATAGCGTTGTGTTACCGATATAACTAGTCATAATAATGTCTAGTAACAAATTTTTATTAAATAGTTAATTGTTTTATCATCTATTATAGTTTACCCCTATTTTTAATCAAATAAATACGCGTGTACATGTATTATTACATTATTAATACCTTAGGCGAGTTCTAAAACTACGGAGCTATAACAAGGGCAAAGGCTTACAAAAAATATTACATGATTGGTTATTTAGAGTAGACAATTGGAAAAAAGTTAATGTTGCGGATACTCGCATAATTGTGACACCACCGTCACGGTCGATAATTGTTAACGGGGTAGTAATAATTGTTATTTCTTGCAAAGACTATACAAATAAAATAGTCTTCTTAATAAAAATGACAGATTTTTTAAATCGTGCTATTAGAACCTGAGATTAACGCGTTTGAACGCGTCAATCTCAGGTTCTGATAGCACGATGATATTATAAGACTGATGGTTGTTTATTTGACAAACAAAATTCAGCATTATAATATCATCGAGATTATAAATACATGCCTTCAGATACACAAATTATTATAAGTTAAAACAATAGAGTCGTCGTTACCTCCAGACGTACATCTGGTTTTGTAACGCTTGACCAAGCCGGGTCTTGTCACGCGAGTACAAATAAGGGACTGCTTGCACTGTATGACGACATGTAAGTTTTTTATACTCTTATGAACATACCCTTAGGTCCTTGAACCGTATAATTTAATAACGGCCGCTGGCTTGCTATGTTTTATGGCTTTGTAGAAGTACTTAGTTTGATAGTAGAAGTATGGTTGAAAACAAACACACAAACCGCCCTGCCTGACTAGTGGTAAATGTTTTTTGTTTGGTCACACATATTATGTTTTTTTTTTAATAGCACTTTCTTGTCAATGTTCCTTGTAAGCGTGTTCGCTGCCTGTAGACAACACAACTCAATGATATTGCTTTGTATAACAAATACATTTTAAGTCGACTTTTTCCAGTCAAGAAGTAGTAGTTTTAAAACATTTATGACTTTTAAAAACTTCTTCCAAGATAATGAATCTGTGCAATTTACTTAAGAGGGGAGAATATCTCGTAAATGACATTTTTACTAGTTTTTGCTAGTCAGTTAAAAATTACAGTAGAAAATCACGGGAGTGTTTGTCTAAAGTGTACTTTGAGATTTATAATATTTTTTAACAAAAATAAACTAACTTCAACGTAATTGATTGTAATACAAAATTAACTAATAAATACTTAATATGTTATTATACTAAAGCCTTCCTGAAAATATGTGGACTACGTTAGTGAAACAATCATGAAAATTGGTCCATTTCTTTTAAAAAAAATCGCGGACATACATACATACGGATCGAACACAGAACCTCCTTTTTTAAGTCAGTTAAAATTAAATTTTATTGGCGAAGTCACTCCTCGAATACTTTGGCGTTACAACGAACACACAACGACTTTTCAGATAGTAACGTTTTCTTTTGTGAATTTGAACATATGTAAATTGCTTGAATTTGAACATTGCTTCTAAGTCAACGCAATCATAAGATATGGCCACATAAGCCTTATATTTGACCAATTTTGAACACTTTGCAGGTCAATCAAAACCTATAGGGTACTTCCCGTTGACCTAGAATCATGAAATTTGGTAAGAAGCAAGCAACCTCAAATTCTACAAACGTACTCAAAGTAATATGTATAAACTGAAAAATCTGTAGAGTGTAACTAATCAATATATCAATACTCAATACATACATACATACAAATAAATAAAATTGAAGTGTTTGTTTGTAATGTCAAAATAATAGTTTTTTTTATAAGCTCATACAGTTATTTGCTGGATACCTATGCCTAAAAATCAGTTTTTAAATTTTTTGTCTGCCTGTATGTATGTTTCGGCTAATCTCCGGAACGGGTGGACCGATTTCCACGGGACTTTCACTGGCAGATAGCATGTTTTATAAGGAGTAACTTAGGCTACTTTTATTTTGGAAAAAGAATTAGGGTTCTGCGCAAAATATGTATGTATGTTTTTTTTTTTATTCTTTCATTAAATAACTTTCAAATAAACTCTGTTAAGTTGTGCGTTGAGCAGCAACTCAGCAATAAGTACTATAAAGAATTATTTTTAACTAAATCAATTACTTGTCACTTTTTACACTTTAAACAGTTATTTCTAAGAAAAACTAAGACCATTCATCAGTTTATCCAGCAAGTTGACAAAACAATTTATAAATTATCATAATCCATGAAACACCTCGGTTCTTTTTGCCAAGACCAGAAATTAATTTTAATGACTTCTTTGAATTGCTAAATAAGATATTTGCTGGCCCTTGTCACATTGTAGATAATAACTTCTTATACCTATCAAAAGAAGTGATAGACTTATACTTGGTATAAGTATCATCTAAATTACTTAGATAGCCTGACTGACTAGCCTGTTGGTCTTGGGTTTGATTTCCGCCCAGGACAAATAGTAGTGTGATGAGCAAGATCATTCTGTTCTGTGCCTGGGTGTAATTTATCTATAACTAGCAACCTGCCCGGCTTCGCACGGATAGCAGAGACATCTTCAACAATCATCATCATATTTCAACCAATTTACGTAAAACCTTAACAAATTATACACCTAAACCTTGAATGAATCACTCTAAAAATCATGAATCACTCTATCTATTGGAGAAAACTGTATGAAAATCCGTTCAGTAGTTTTTGAGTTTATCGCGAACAGACAGACGTGGTGGGGGACTTTGTTTTATAATATGTAGTGATTTATTGTAACTACACCGTCATCAAACCTACAATCTATGTCAAATCTTCTAAGAGATTCTAAAAACGCAACGCAAAAGATTATACGGTTTTACTCACGTTTGTATTTCGGGAATGCCCGACTATTTCGGACCCGACGGGGGCCCTTTTTCAAGGAGTGAAGCATCCTGCCGCGACGGTGTGTGACGCCTGACACCGACCACTCGCGAAAGTTTTTATTGTACATGAGGAAACTTGCACTATTTGATATTTTTCTTTTAAAACATGCCTGTATTTATGTTTGCTCATCAAGGGAAGATGGCTAAAAAACTAAATTTAACTATAATTTGACTAATACTTAATTTAATTGTTCATCTAAGTAGTCATTTATAGAATACGTCATTTTCCAATACACATTACTTTTTTAATCATACCGTAATGACGTTCAGTAGAGTGTCGATCATTTATATTTTTCCTCAGCAATATTGTTAATCTAGTCTAGTCTAGGAGTGACTAGTCTAGACTAGTCTCCCCAATTACTTGGATACCGCTTTGCAGGATTGTAGGATTATGTGTTTAATAGAGTAGTATAAAAAATATTGTAAAAAATGGCAATGACATCAGTAAAGCTACTAGCGTACTGTCCTAGTTCGTCAAAGAATTCGTCTCCCCATTCCCACATTTTTACGGTATTTCCCAAAACGTTGGTCACGTACGATTTTGGACGTAAAATTTGAAGTATTTACCAGCTGGTCATATGTATTTAAAAACTTGTATTTTATTCATGTATGCGAATAAAGTCACCATTAGCATGCGCCATACATTCTCATTGTGGCTTGTGATCCGAAATCGTGACGGTAGGAGTACGGCCCAAGATACAAAAGAGAGATGATTATTATTTATATTATTTTTTATAAAGGTCCTTATTTAACCGAGGTATTACACGCCCACATTTCAAGCCTATTGTTATTCACTGGGCAGGTTTCCAGATACTTCAACCTAAAAACCAATACTTAACAATTTAAACAACCCGGGAATAGAACCGAGAGTTGTATGATTGCAGATGTAGAGGCAGTCTAAGCATTAGTTATTGTTCGTACCATACAATCGTTTTGAACCTGATAACTTCGTATATTTAACCCACGACGAAAAAGAGGGATGTTATAAATTTGAGACGTGTCTGTGTATCTGTGTATCTGTCTGAGGGATCGTAGCTCCCAAACGAATGGACCGATTTAAGCGTGCTTAAATTTATTGGTGATTTAAGGTAATCTGTAAGCGTAACCTTTCACAAATAAATAAATAAAATAAAATTTTTATTTATTTGTGAAAGGTACGCTTACAGATTACCTACTACCATTACATGACAGAAAACATTAGGATATAGAAAGAAAGAAAGAAAAACATTCATTTAAAACACGCACAGATATAAAAGTAAACAAAAACTTTTTCTAAACTTATAATAAATTACGTAATAAATTACAAACAGAGAGAGAAGAAAAAAAGAAACAGGTCCCATTCTGTGCGAGTCTAAAATGGCCGCCATCTCAGCATATTCTGCATGTATGACATGCAGCGCTGGTTTTCAGATATAGGTACAAATTAAGTCTAGACAGTGATCCAATTAGGAAATACTACGAATCTTGTTCATTTATTATACATATTATGACCCTCTTGTACTGGGAGAATCTACCATTAAATACAGCCTGATCCTGAGGTCTTCAACCTGATTCAGTTCATTATATGTGTTTTTGAAAGATGACTTGATCGAGAGTGTTCTTAGATAGGTATAGTTAATTTAAGAAAGCCGGTTCAATCGTTTGAAGATTCAGATCATCAGCTCGTTTCTAATCGTTGTAGGGATTTTCGAGTCGGGGGCGTTTTAAATTTTAAATTTATTATTTAAATTGTTAAACGTTATAAAAATTACTTCGATAGGTATCGTTTTTTTTTTGTCATGATATAGAAATACATATTGCTGTAACTGAACATAAAACAATTATTTATTGCTTCAAACTATCGCACTAATATTAATAACATTTTATAAAAAAAATATTGCATAAATTTACAACTAAATTTGAAGAATGAAAACTCAAGAATAATACAGAAATGAGCATAGTTTATTTATTACAAATTTCAAATAACTTATATAATTATTGATACGCACGGGAATTAACGCGATCATGTAACCGGTATTACATTCCTTTCAATTGCCTTCCTTGACGTTACCTGAGTCAGCCTGTGACCACGGTAAGTGCAACCTGCTCGAAACGTCAGGCAATTCAAATATTATACCTATAACGTTATAGCGTTAATTCCCGTACATAATTATATATCATGAAACGTGAAAGTTCAAACCAGTAAGTTTTTCTTCTTCTTAGGTTCTTAGAATTATTAAAATTTGTCACTCACTCGAATTCGAAAACAATATTATTTCCATTTTACAAAGCAAATGAAAACCCGCGAATAACAATGAAATATTAAACATTTTCATTGCCAAAAAACGAGAAAGTATTAGTGACATGATATGCGCGCGCACTATTAAGAGTATTGAAGTTTGTTCCCTAAAGTCGCTGTCGGCTCTTGCCTTGCGCCTAGGAGTGACCACGACATGCGGTCGCAAGGCGGGGCATCCCTCCCCAGCACCTACCATAAGCTTTCAATAGGCCATGTCGCTCAAACACCATATAGCATAGACACGATTGCGCAATACTGTATTATATAGAATTATATGAACGTTTTCGTAAGCTATTATTATTATAAAAGGGAATAGGCTAAGCAAACCTAAATAGTACCATGCGATTGTATCTATACATTTGGGTGTTTATTGAAATTGTTGTTAAAACATGAAAGATAATTTATTGCATTACTAGGGAAAGATTTTTCACTTCGGGTGTTGGAACTTTGGAACACAACGCAGTAGATAACTATATCGGCTTATATTCCTCTGAAAAAAAAGTCTTATGTTCTGGCAAAGAAGCATGCCGCCTACCATATTTAAGGTGGACACCATAGCCTATAGATAGACATATGACATTCCTGGGATCGCACGCACGAGTTTTCGATCCTGTCTACTGTCGATTGGTGATAGTACTTTACGAAATACCTCCATTTTCCACCCCCGGCTTCATCAACAGACCATCGTTACCAAACCCAATCTATTGGACTCGTCAAAACGCATCATACGAGCCCAAACTCAAACAGTTTACTAGTAGCCACTGAAGAGTTCCACTATCCATCTCCTGGCTCAGGATCAAGTCCAAGATGCCAAATTATAGTATTGTCATCCAAGCTACATTTACATACAAAGTTTCATTTCGATACGACAATTAGAAGTAGGTTAAAATTTACTTCCTGGTTTACATACCTAGTTAGTTACAAGTAAAGCGGAAAGCCAGTTAAAATAATTATTCAGCTATCTAGAGCTAAGAAGTAGGGTCCTTTTTTTTTCGTGTGGAACCCTCCACGGGTCACCACCTCACCATGGCTATTGGTGAAGTGGTATGTCGGAATCGAACCGACTGAAACCTCACGGTTTTGTGTGAGTGAGTGAGTGAGTCTATCGCAAGGGACTCGGGTATACCCTAGGAAGGAAGTCCCCGAGTAGTTTATGCACCCTACAGAAGTCATTAATCAGCACGTCTAGCGTAGTTCTGTTTTTTTCTGTAGTGCTAGTATGGTTGCCAGAGCAATGAGACACTCGGCATTCTATGGGTCTTAATTCGGTCTTTAAAGATTAACATTACTTACAGAATTTACATTAGAGGGCCTAAACGGATAAATACCTCATATAGTAAAAGCAACTTTAATAACCACAGGGTTGATTCAATTAAATACTTCTAGTTTTTTTTACTGTGCGGAATTACATTCCCAATTTGGCTGGATACTGGATAGTGATTTTCTTACGAATAACATTACCACGATATTATAACATACATAGCCAAATGATATTGGTCTTTGTGTTGTTACGATAAGAGTTATGCAAATGCACTTACATAATTGCTTCTTTAAAAGGGCACACTCGATACTGGTCGAAGCCAGATTGTCCTGCCTGCGGCTTCACAACCAACCGTCGTTTAAATATCAACTTCACTTAAATCAATTTAAAGTATATTCTCATTTATCTGCCAATCTCGCTACGAACAGTTTAAAAAGCTGCAGATTATTCACTTTATTCAGTTATGATAAAGTTGAGTTTTGAATGAGATATTTTATGTTATGCTTTTGATGAGTCTGGAACGTTGGGTCAATTAGCATTCTTGTAGACAGGTCTGAAGTCTATGGCAGAAATGTTATTTGTTATGTCTTATTAAAGGCCATTGTATTTATAGTCTCATTCAATAGGTACAGATAATTTCCTGGTAATGTTGCAGCACTGACAAAATTTAAGGGCTTCTATTCCGATGTGTATGTACTGCTATAACCGGGGGTATCTTGATGCTAGGACTTCAGGGTCGCTAGCGAGAGGAGAATAATTAAAACTCATCTAGCTCGTAAGGCTATAATCAATCATCAAGCTTATCCCATTTAACATGAGTATCACGTTTGTATAAATATTATGATCATATTATTCCTTGGCGAACCGTACTGTCATCCACGGTCGCTCACATCAGACTTCTTCCTAATCTGTCAGTTATATAATTCAAATATCTATTTCTATACACAGTACAGAGTCTCACCTGCCAGAAACATTGTACGTCACAGAGGTGTGACAGTACCTAATTATGTCTAAATGGACACTTTAGAAATTTTTCATTTGATTCCAGACCCGGGTGCATAGTGAGCACAGTGATTGAGACTTTATGAGTTTAATTTACCTACCTGTTGTAGATATCCAAGCTTAAACATGATGTCAATTTCTTTGGTCGTTAAAATATTTATTTAAGTTATAAAGCTTTCAAGGATCTATATTTCAACACCATGTTAACGCAACTTCAGGGAAAATATCAGTAAAAGTCTCCAAAACAAAATTATTTACACATATAAGTAGTAAATTTAATAGCTTATACCTACATATCGTGATACATTTCGCGTTTTTTTTTCATGAGAATTTTTAAAACAAAGATCGATTTATGATTTTTTACTTACCTCAAATTATCTTGAATTCCATGGAAAAGTGAGGCGCAACGAATGAAGGTAATAAAGCTTACATTTTACGCACGCCCAGTGATAAGTTTAACTCGTCAACTAGGACACTCTATAATTCTTTCAAAAAAAAAACAGACTTCAACAAAAAAAAAAATATTCCATAAAAGACTTATATGGTTTTCTCATGGATGCCATTGTCAGAACTGGACCAAATTGAAAAAGGACCACACGGGAAGCACCAGCTTTCAAATAAAAAAAGAATCATCAAAATCGGTTCACCCAGTCAAAAAAAAAAAACATACAGTCGAATTGAGAACCTCCTCCTTTTTTGAAGTCGGTTAAAAAGAATAATAAACAACTTTAGCAGACTGTTTTATTTGTCGCCTGCCCTCTATAATTTAGGAGAAAATAAACAAGAAATTGACATCGAAGCTGTCCATAACTTTAAAGGGTTCTACATTGTAAAGACCATAATACGTAGCATTTTACAACTTTAAAAAATTTACAACATATATTTTAGCGCCGAGAAAATCATTGCCAGGGACAAAAAATAGTCTGAATTTATTTATTTAAACGCTGTTCAGAGAATTTAAGACTTAATTTACAATAGTTTTTAAAGGAAACACCATAATATGTTTATCCTTCACTTGAGTTCATAAAATATATTTTTTGTACTAATAAGCAGTATTGTATGCGTGCCTTTGATGAATATACAAGTATATAATCAAAGACGCGTGCATATACAATATGTACATACATATATGTAAATTAGTTGTAAGTTTTTTTTAATATAAATATTAGTGACGTGGGCACAGTGGTCAATCACTCCAAAGAAGGCAGTGTACAGGGTAAGATTCGATCCCGCTGCCGCTCGATATGAAGTCCGAACTCAATATTGATATACAACTTTTCCAAAATGTTAGTTTACTTCAATCCAATGATCACTTGTCAAAAAATAACTGTTAACTGTACAAGTTATATCATTTTTTATTCTGATGTGAATGTCTATATTATCTGTCTCCAGGTTTCACTGGTACGCAGTGCGAGGTGGAGATTGACGAGTGTGCCAACAACCCTTGTCTAAACGGAGGAGTCTGCCATGATTTGATCAACGCCTTCAGATGTACTTGTGTCATTGGGTAAGTTATTTTATTGTAGGTAGATTTTTGATGTAATTTTTGACGTGATAACGTCTTATAAATCGAAGAACGCCGGCAGCACGCACGAAAAAGCATGACTCATTGTCGTTGTTTCGCATGAGCCGAGAGTACCAGCGAGAGCGCGGAACAAGCGATAGAGAGGCACGATCGGCCTAAGCGTTCAGCTTGTGACGTTGCTTGTGGCTTGTTTTCTTATGACGTTATCCATACATGACAACCAATTTTTTAAAAGGATTAAAACGTAGTGCAGATTGTTTATCCCGTTGAACGTAATTTTATGTAAGTATTTATTATTCAGTTACAAAAATATTCGTTTTTAATGGCCTTCATAGGGTGAGGATCAACTGAACTGTGTAAACGATATAACGTAACGATAGTTGCGTTTTGTAAAATTAACACCAACATTAACACTGATATGATCAATAGATAATGTGGATTGAGAGTGTGGCCTTATTGCTAAATGCAATCTCATTGAGGCAACTTTAGGATGGACAGTCAGTCCACACACCAGAAAGTTTAGTCCACGTACTAATATTTAAAATGTTTCACATATTTATTATTTCGCATGCATTAGGTGCAATAAAATTTTTCATTGTACTTACAGGTTTACAGGCGCTCGCTGTCAAGTCAACATCGATGACTGCGCGTCAAGTCCATGTCGAAATGGCGGTATTTGTCACGACTCCATTGCTGGGTACACTTGCGAATGCCCGCCTGGATATACTGGTATGTCCATATAAAAAATATACCAGTATAAGAGATGGTACTAGATATTATAATGTTGTAACACCAAGCAATACCTCTGTTTATAGCTTTTTGGGTGACGTTGAGCTTTTTTATGAGGCTTACAGTTTGCGGCCTTTGCCATTACTGTCAACGGACATATATTTTAAATGGAGAACTACATAGGAGAATCGAAGTGATTGACACACGCTATACTGGGACCTCGTCTCACTTGCTAATGGTATATATAGCAAGACCGCTATTTGCTCTTTAGGATAAATGATGATGGTGATGGATTCCTGCTGGTTATTAGATCCTTGGAGACGAAGATAGAGTAACACGAGACACTTTTAATGTTGCAGGCATTTATAGGCACAGGAATCCCTCCTTACGGCCAGGCCAATCTAGTGTTGTTTTTGATCTTAATAGCATCTGTCACTATAAATGCGATCGATGACCTATAATATCAATGACGTATCTTTTTTTAGGTATGTCCTGCGAAACGAACATTAACGATTGCTTGTCAGCTCCTTGTCACCGCGGAGAATGCATCGACGGAGACAACAGCTTCACCTGCAACTGTCACCCAGGGTACACTGGCAGAGTCTGCCAGACGCAGATCAACGAATGCGAGTCTAACCCGTGCCAGTTCGGCGGTGAGTCAATCAAAATACACGTTTGTCATAGAGTACAATACACTAAAAATCGAAGAGTAGTGAGATACTGAAACTCAATAAGCTGTATGTAGTCTCCAACTTTTGACGACTATTTATAAAAAAACACTAGTACTCCTAGTACAAGACTGACAACTTTAAAATATATTTAAATAACTTTTGGAACGAAGTTCCTTATCGCACGTTACACTTCAGACGCTCGGCGGCGGCGGCAGTGAGACGGAAAAAAGTCTTAGCGCAACGAAAAATGCTGATCGCGAGTTGATTTATTTTATTTACGCCATCTGTGGTTTCTGCGCGATACTACTGTAATTTGAAGTTAGTTATGTTATTTGAAGTGTCTTTAGCAGACACGGTTGGAACAAGGTTCCTTTCGCTATATATAAATATATTTAATGGATTGAATAAAAGTATCAAAATATAGTAAATATTGTAAAAACCCGTAAATAAAATAAATCAACTTGTGGTCTGCATTTTTCGTTGCGCTAACACTTTTTTTCCGCCCAGAGCCCCTCTTCGCGCAGCGTCCAAAGTGTAACGTGCGATTAGGCACTTCGTTTCAATTATTATTATTTTTCATCGTTTCTACTACATTACTTCGTAAACGCGCCATTAAAAATCATTATTGTTTGCCAGGTCACTGCGAAGACCTGATAGGCGGTTACCAATGTCGCTGCAAGCCGGGCACTTCAGGCCGGAACTGTGAGATCAACGTCAACGAATGCTATTCCAATCCCTGCAGAAACGGTGCTACTTGTATCGACGGAATTAACAGGTAATAATATCACCAATAATATATATTAGGTATAAACTGCCGCTGCTAGAGAATATGAGCTTTATTTTAATGGCAATAAAGACCTATGTCGTTGGCCATGTTATATATGATGACATCACTGTTGTTAGCTTTTAATGTGGAGGGTTATATAGGCTTGAATATGAAAATTAAAAAGTGAGGTCTAGAATGTATAAATGTTTTTGTCCTATTTTTTTTTGGTATGGCAATATTTTGAAAATAGAATAAGCAAAACTTATTCAGTTGGTTTGTGACCAAATGTTTGTGTAAAAAAAATACATTTGTGGTCAATACTTTATTACATTCTTACTAAACTTGCAGTCGTGCTTTGTTTAAATGTATTTAACATTTAAATTTATTATTCTTTTAATAACTATTTTAATTCATGCTTATTTTTATTACACGCAGCAATTATCCCTTTGAGTAAGTTTCTTTCTTCGCATATATTTAGCATGGTTTGGGCATGATTTAGTTTAAATTTAAACAAATAAGCATGACAACAATTAATATTTATTATCTTCTTTTTTTGATTTCTTATATATTATACTTAAAATTATTATCATTATTTATTTATCTATCATTATAAAAGTAAATAAATACCTACTAGAATTCTATTATATTGCCATATATTCTCATAACTAACATAACTATTTTTATATATTTATATATCTACTTATATATATTTAAATAGTTACCTTTAACCAAGCTATTTGCTTTAATTATTATATTTTATTGTTATGGCTTGCAATTACATTCCCGAATATATCTTGAAGGACAAAATGTCTTAGAAACACAATATGAATTTACTAAAAATGAATTAAAGTTGTATGACACAAACATGAACATATACTTAAAAAAAACTTCTTATAAGATCTATTAAAAATACTACATGAAATTAATTATCTGATATATCGCTTAAATACTGGTATGTACAGCATTAGTATATCATGTAAGTATGTTGATATTTAAAAAATATAAATTAAATTACTAAATACTCCAACAAGATATAGAGCGTCAAACCCTTACTTAGAGAAGTACGATCCCATGATCCAAACGTGTCCGTCCCCAGGTACACTTGCGAGTGCATCCCCGGCTTCACGGGCCAGCACTGCGAGACCAACATCAACGAGTGCCTGTCCAACCCCTGCGCCAACGGGGGCAAGTGCGTCGACAGGATCAACGGCTTCCGGTGTGAATGCCCTAGAGGGTATTATGATGCTAGGTACGGACGGTAGTTAGGGGCCTGGATTGGTTTATTCATTACAAATTTTATTCAAAATTTTTTCTTACGTATCTTATTCTAAATAAAATTATAATGGCGAAAGTGAGTTACGCTTTAATAATTTAACTGCTCAACCGATCGTCATGAAATTTTGCATACAGTTATCAGGGGTACAGAAAAAAAAAACATAGGGGTACCTTTTAACCAAGAAAAAGAGTGCGGAAACCGTGGGCAAAGGTTATTTAATAATAAATATCATCTGCTCAGTGACAGGACGTCCAAATTTTATATAATAAAACTATAAATTTACAATTTAAAATACCCCCGACGTGACAATCCCTTCAACGATTAGAAAAGAGCTGGTGATCTTCGAACGGCTGGACAGATTTTCTTGAATTATATCTAAGAACACTCCCGACTAATTCACCTTTCAAACAAAATCAAAATCGATTCATCCGTCCGAGAGTTACGAAGCCACAGACAGACACACACAGACACGTCAAACATATAACACCCCGTCGTTTTTGCGTCGGGGGTTTAAAAGTAGTGATTGTGCAGAAAATAGGTTTTTACTGAACATGACAAACCCCAATAACTTCTATTCAGAAAACCTACATGTTACGTACTGGAATTATTAAAACTGCTTCGCAATACAGTATTGTGGATACTGTAGATGAAATAGATTTTGAACACCCAATCATATTGCACCACGTGTCCATCTGGTCCAAAATTTAAATTCTTATTTTATTGTTCTATTTTGTTTATCATGTTACACTATCTAGTCTTATCGCTAAGTTATATTCGAATGAAGATGGAGAGTTGCGGTTCCGAATCCTATGCATAGGACACTTCCATTTAATATCGATTTTAAAATCAACTGTAATGGAAGGGTACTAATTTTTTTTTTTTTTTGGTATAGGGGGCAAACGAGCAGACGGGTCACCTGATGGTTAATGACTACCGCCGCCCATGGGCACTTGTAACTCGAGAGTCATAAGTGCGTTGCCGCCCTTTAAGGTGGGAGTAGGGGGAAGGTGGGGAAGAGTAGGAAAAGGGGAGAGGGGAAGGATGGGAATAGGGGAGAGGGAAGGGTTAGGGCCTCCGGTAACATCACTCACGCGGCGAAATGCAATGCAAGCATTGCTTCACTACCGGTTTTCTGTGAGGCCGTGGTATCGAGCGGAGTCGAACCGGCCCATACGTGCCGAAGCATGGCTCTCCCACATTTCGGAACTTGATTAAAAGTTAGTCATTTGAGAAAATATTTTTCAAGCAAGAAAACATTATTTGTATTGTTTGGTTAACAACTCCATGCACTATAAAATTCAGAACAGTCGAAATAACATTAGGCACTAAAACTAATAATAAAATAATACCAATTAATTTTTTATACCGTACTAGCAACTCGCCCCGGCTTCGCACGGGTAGCAGAGACATCTTCAACAATCATCATCATATTTCAATCAATTTACACAAAATCTTAACAAATTGTACACCTAAACCTTCCTCATGAATCACTCTGTCTATTAGTGAAAAAGGCATGAAAATCCGTTCAGTATTTTTTGAGTTTAAGACAGACAGACAGACGCGGCGGGGGACTTTGTTTTATAATATGTAGTAATCAAATTTTAATATGCTAATGTTTACTGGGTAATACACACATAAATTCACGCCTAAATCCCCGAAGGGAAGGTGGAGACAGATGGATATTAAACACTCACAATTTGCCAACTGTAATTCAATTAAAGACGTGAAAATTAGGAGTATATTAAAAAGGAAAGGTAGCTAAGACGGGACTTATACAGATGGGTTGGATGGATCGAGGTATTGCTTACGTAAGCAATACCTCGATCAGGTCATGGTCGCATACCTGCCACAAAGCAACTATTTCGACGTCGTCGTAGAACAACGACGGATTTGATTTTTAGTAAATTTACTTGAGAGCACTTCAAAGTTTTCACAAAATATTTTACGTATTATTTTGAAAACGGCTGTTTCTGTTAATGAAATCTGAAAATGTTGCTGTGTGTATTGTATGAGCTTTGAAAAATATTGTGTTTTATGATAATGTTTTCAGTAGGCTAATGGCAAATATAAAAATCGACATAAAATCAAATCCGCCGTTTTTCTACGACTGCGAAGATTAATTAAAGAATTCTTTTAGAAAGAATTTAAATATCTGAATAATCCTCTTTTACTTATTGTTTTATGTGATACTATCATACTCATAATACATTATTTCTAGATGCTTGTCTGACGTGAATGAATGTGCTTCAAATCCATGCATCAACGGTGGATCCTGTGAGGATGGAGTCAACCAGTTCATCTGTCACTGTTTGCCTGGATACGGAGGTAAACATAACAAGTTATACTTTGAATTTAAAAACGAGAAAATTCCTTGATACCAAAACAATGAACCTGAAAACTCTCACGTGTTAGCAGCAACCTCCCCACTATTGTTATAAACTGTCTAATTCACTAAATAACCGTAACCGTGATGTCGTTTGTACCTCGATCAGCACTCAAGTGACCGTTCCCACCATTGCCCGCCCTTTATCAGACGGACCAATGGCGTAACGTAACGTCATGATGTCTATTAACTCTGTTTTAACATCTACGTTAATTTACCTCTTTTTTAATAAAATAAATGCCAGTTTTAACTCGTAAGACAATTGTATATCTTTGTCTTATTTAGCCTACTTCTAAAAATGAGGTCTTTGAAGTCAGTTAAAATTGCTGTTTAAAGACATAAAGAACTTCTAATGTTATTTGTGTGTTTGTGTAGGTCAACGATGCGAACGAGATATTGACGAATGCAGCTCCAACCCTTGCCAACATGGAGGCACGTGCCACGACCGACTAAACGCTTACAAATGCGACTGTGTGCTAGGATTTACTGGTGAGTAAAATAACTAATAAATCAAGCGAACGTATTGTAGCATTTCTATTTCAATCATGGTCCACAGAAAACTATGAATTTTAAACGCTTTCGGATAGAATGTGACTAGGAAATGAAGCTGGGTCATCTACGTTATTGTATGTAGGTATTTATAGATTTTATAATTGATTTATTTAACTTCTATGAATTTCATGTTGAAAAATTAAAGTCTCAAGGTGCCAGGTCGGGACTGTAAGGAGGATTACTTGTTCTGCGCCTGCCTTTTTTAACCAAATATTTGGTTAACATTTAGCTGGAATGGGATAGGGCATTGTTGTGATGAAGAAGGAATCCTGTTTCTTGGACGGAGCTAGTGAGGATTTTCCAAGACAATTACAGACCAGCAGTATTAAATAAATATAATACAATACACAAGATTGTATTTTATTGTAAAGAACTTTACTGATTTTAACTGTATCAAGACTGTCTTATTAAATGTTTATCCAACTTATTTATTTATATCGTAGGAGTGAATTGTGAAACAAACATCGACGACTGTGCCGGCAACCCTTGCTTGCACGGCGGCTCGTGCATCGACCTCGTCAACGGGTACCGCTGCGTGTGCGCGCCCCCGCACTCCGGCCGGAACTGCGAGAACACTCTCGACCCTTGCACTCCTAACCAGTGAGCATATTATATCGGATTTGCTAAATATCTATAATTTCCATAGAAAAAATAGATTTTATGCTTTTGTATGGCATATTAGATGAGAACATCGAGACCTAAATGTGATAATTTTTAAGATAGGGTACGTTATTTGCGGTGCGGTATTTCCGGACCGATACCTTCAAACCTTCAAGAAAAGAGCGTACTCCTATTTCAAAGGCCGGCAACGCATTTGTGACTCTTGAGTTGCAGGTGTCGATGGGCAACGGTAGTCACTTACCATCAGGTGACCCGTCTGCTCGTTTGCCCCCTATAACATAAAAAAAAAACGTTAAACCCAAGATTATCCTTGCAATTCAGTCGAAAGTTCCAGTAAAAGCAAATGAGTCGCAATTTATAAATATAAAGTCTCTAGAAATAACAATTTTGTTCATACTCCGCTCGATGAGGGTGAAAGAAAAATCTTAATTTCACTATACTTCATTAAAATACAGTCAAAGTTTCTTCTATCTATTACGATTCGCGTAAGGTTTTCTCAAGCCGTAAAATCTTATCCGTTTGAATTCTTGAACAAATAAAAATAAGTTGTAATAACCACGAATTTGTTCCCTTGTAGGTGTCGTCACGGCGGTCGCTGCGTGGCGGAGGCGTCGTACGCGGAGTTCACGTGCGCGTGCCCGGTGGGCTGGACGGGCGCGCTGTGCGAGCGGGACGTGGACGAGTGCGGCGTCACGGCGCCGTGCCACAACGACGCCACGTGCATCAACACCGAGGGCTCCTACGCGTGTCTCTGCGCCAGGGGGTACGAGGGCAAGGACTGCGCTATCAATACCGACGACTGTGCCTCTTGTGAGTGTTGCCTGTAATAGCTACGAGTTTACGTCCTATAGTGTAAACTATAATTACTAAAACTTATTTTTCTTCCCCAGTCCCCTGTCAAAATGGTGCGACATGTCTGGACAGCATCGGTGACTACAACTGCGTGTGCGCAAGCGGATTTGCGGGGAAACATTGCCAAGTGGATATTGACGAGTGTCAGTCTAGCCCTTGTATGAACGGGGCTACATGTAACCAGGTGAGTAGAGTGACTGATGTAACGTAGAATCTAGTTCTTAGTAAAGGTTACTGAAAGAAAAAAAAAGACAAGAATAAGATACAATATTAATTGCAATATGTAATCGGTGACTGCAATTACAAAATACAAATCAAGTGGGAGAGCCATGCAGGCCATGCTTCGGCACGTATGGGCCGGTTCGACCGGAGCTATACGACAGCCTCACAGAAAACCGGCAGTGAAGGAATGTTTGCATTGTATTTCGCCGAGTGAGTGAGGTTACCTGAGGCCCTAACCCTTCCCTCTCCCCTTCTTCCCCCCTTCCTCTACTCTCACCTTAAAGGCTGGCAACGCACTTGTGACTCTTGAGTTGCAGGTGCCCATGGGCGGCGGTAGTTACTTACCATCAGGTGACCCGTCTGCTCGTTTGCCCCCTATCCCATAAAAAAATTACTTGTAATTATTGAAAAGAAAACATTAACAATTACAACGTGGAATTGTAGTTATTAATGAATAGTACATATATGTAGAATATTGCTGAGTAAGTTTGTTGTAATTTGATCCATCGAATGTTAGAGATATTTAATTAAATTTCATAAACCAAGAACTTATAGGAGTAAAATTGAATTGACCTGTCAATTTCAGTATGTGGCATCATACACATGCACGTGTCTACTTGGGTTCTCCGGTATCAACTGTCAGACGAACGACGAGGACTGTACCGAATCCAGTTGCATGAACGGAGGCACCTGCATAGATGGAGTCAACTCTTACAACTGCTCCTGTGTACCAGGGTGAGTAATAGATCCGAGAAAGAGAGAGAGAGGTGTACTTTTGTTTATAATTTTTCTTCTCGTTATTTTTTTTCTGTAGCCGCCCAAGTGTTGTGTTCACAGATAGAATATTTTATTAGATACATTAATGGTTTTGTATATAATGTAGAAGGCGACCAGAAATAACAGGACACAACATTTTCTTGATGTTAATTATTTTCTCACCAAAACCTAATTACCAAATAAATACATG
Source organism: Euplagia quadripunctaria (assembly GCA_963859945.1). Lineage (NCBI taxonomy): Eukaryota > Metazoa > Arthropoda > Insecta > Lepidoptera > Erebidae > Euplagia > Euplagia quadripunctaria. The sequence continues at coordinate 3,249,249 of OY982560.1, read as the reverse complement.
TAAAATGTGTTGTCGTCCGAAAATAATTACTGAATTTTTACTAATGGGTTACTTTTTATAACTGTATGGAAAATATTATTTCTACATACACATATTAATGTCTAATATAAAATTTTATAAAATTAATCTTATCACTTCAAGGTACACCGGTTCCAACTGTCAGTTCCGTATCAACATGTGCGACAGCTCGCCCTGCGACAACGGGGCGACGTGCCACGACCACGTCACGTACTACACCTGCCACTGCCCCTACGGCTACATGGGCAAACATTGCGAGGCTTATGTCAACTGGTAAGCAAACAATAAAGCTACGCCGCGCCGAGTGTTGTGAGTTCAAATCCCACACGGTACAAAAATTTGTGTGATCCACAAATAGTTGTCCCGAGTCTGGGGGTTCTTTGTGACCGTTGTTTGATGATGTTTGTGAAGCCCCCCGCGACACAGGAATATTAAAATAAAAGAAAATAAAGCCTACACCTAAATTCAGAGATTATTTAGTTTTTCACAGTAACATCTGTAAGGCAAACAACAAACATTGTTATAAATGTATAACGAGTCCCATTTGTCCAGGTGTGAAGTAAACCCGTGCGAGAACGGCGCGACGTGCTCGCAGAAGGGCCCGCAGTACACGTGCACGTGCGCGCCCGGCTGGTCCGGCAAGCTCTGCGATGTGGAGATGGTCTCGTGCAAAGATGCCGCCATTAGAAAAAGTAAAATTTCTATTCATTTCATATTATTTTAGAACAAATCACACTCTAGAGAGATTATTTTGGTGTCATGATAATAATAATTATAAGTAAATGTTGTTCTAGGTGTGAAATTAAAACAACTATGCAATAACGGATCTTGCGAAGACATCGGCAACTCACATCGCTGTCACTGTTTAGACGGATACACTGGTTCTTACTGTCAAAAGGAAATCAATGAGTGTGACTCGGCACCTTGTCAAAACGGAGCTGTCTGCAAAGATCTTGTAGGGACGTATCAGTGTCAGTGTGCTAAAGGTTTCCAGGGCCAAAACTGCGAACTTAACGTTAACGATTGCCTGCCAAATCCGTGCCAGAATGGAGGGACTTGCCACGATCTCATTAACAATTTCTCTTGTTCGTGTCCTTTCGGCACTCTTGGCAAAATATGTGAGATAAACGTCAACGATTGCAAGCAAGACGCTTGTCATAACAACGGCACGTGTATTGATAAAGTTGGAGGGTTTGAGTGTAAATGTCCACCTGGATTTGTTGGTCCACGATGCGAAGGAGACATCAACGAATGTCTCTCTAACCCATGTTCATCTCCGGGTACACAAGACTGCGTCCAACTTATAAACGATTACCATTGTAATTGTAAACCTGGGTACATGGGCAGACACTGTGATGCAAAAGTCAACTTTTGTGCTAACTCCCCTTGTCAGAATGGAGGTGCATGCACCGCTATTCAAGGAGGACATGAATGTTTGTGTAACGAAGGCTTCTACGGTAAAAACTGTGAATATTCTGGCTATGCTTGCGATTCTAACCCTTGTCAGAACGGTGGATACTGTCGAACGTCCGAAATGGGATATGTGTGCGACTGTCCATCGGGCTTGTCAGGCATCAACTGCGAAATTGATTCAATGAACGAATGTCTTAGCAATCCCTGTAAACATGTAGATGCGAGATGCATAGACAAGCCAGGCGATTATCTATGTTACTGCCCAAGACAACGGACCGGCAAGAGTTGCGAAATTCACGACCCACTTTCTAGAGGTGGATACGGAAGCCCTATAAACGGTGGTTTTAGTTCAAAAAATCCACTCTTAACTTTTGAGGAGCTGGATCTGGCATTCCAAAGAGAACAGTGCGTGAAAAAGGGTTGCAAAGAGAAGCAAGGAGACCACCATTGCGATGAAGAATGTAACACATATGCTTGTGAGTTTGACGGCAACGACTGTTCGCTTGGCATCAATCCTTGGGCAAACTGTACAGCGCCGATTAAATGTTGGGAGGTATTCATGGATGGTGAATGTAACGAAGTCTGCAACACTCAAGCTTGTCTATTCGACGGTAGAGATTGCCAGAAGTCCTTACAACAATGCAATCCAATTTACGATGCTTATTGTCAGAAACATTATGCTAATGGCCACTGTGACTACGGATGCAACAACGCTGAATGTAACTGGGACGGTCTGGATTGCGAGAATGAACCTCCACACTTGGCCGAAGGTGTAATGTCGGTAACCCTGCTAATGGACATGAGAACTTTCAGGGAAAATTCAGTCGCTTTTCTTCGAGACTTGGGTCATATGTTAAGAACAACAGTGGTTATTAGGAAAGACCATTTAGGTAATGACATGGTGATTGAAAAAGGACAGTCTGGTGTACAGGTTTACTTGGAGATCGACAATAGGAAATGTACGACAATGTCTGGATCTGAGTGCTTCTTCTCAGCGAAGGAAGCTGCAGACTTCTTGGCAGCTACAGCATCTAAGCATTCCTTGTCTCCTAACTTTCCGTACCTCGAAGTCAAGAGCATGGATCCACCAGAGAGTGGAGGGCCAGTGCCTACTAATTCCAAATATGTTTTTATTGGAGTCATTTTAGTGTTGTTGGCCGGTCTTTTGATCGGTGTGTTAGTGACGGCTCAACGTAAACGCGCGGCTGGTATCACCTGGTTTCCGGAAGGTTTCATTCGCAACAATTCCGCAACCAGACGTCATTCCCGCAGACGAGTTCCTGATGGACAAGAAATGAGGAATTTGAACAAAGGATCGATAGGGTGTATTGACGTAGATATTAATGGAAGTCATATGGGTCCACCACATCACTGGTCCGATGAAGACGATGATGGGTCCGCGCCGCCTAGAGCTAAGCGTGCTAGAGGTCCGGGTGATGCGAATGGGGCCCCTGGCGGTTACGCATCTGACCATACAGCGATTACTGATTATGAAGAAGCTGCCCATGATTCAAGAGTATGGACGCAACAGCATCTGGATGCGGCTGATATTAGAGTTCCGCCGAGCATGATGACGCCGCCCGCTATTGTGAGTGTTTTATTCTTTTTAAATTTTGTTACGATTTAATATCTGAAAAGTATTTAATAGAAAAAACGATTGCTATAAATGTATTTATAATTAAGAAATTCGGTTTTTATGGTTCTTTAGTCTGTAATATAGATTTATTTAATATGACTTAAGCCAAAAACTGGCTTCGCAAAATTGTATTTGTATAATTTAAAATTTATAATTATTTCAACTTTCTTATTTTGATATGCTATGTATTTTGTCATATTTTAAAAATAATACTTATTAAGGCCTTGCAAAGTAATTATAAGATTGAAATATGAAAAAAATAATCACATTATGAATCAAACTTCATTTGGGGTATAGACTAAAAGTTTGACTTTTACCTCCTAGCACGATCCTCACGGTGTAGAAGTAGACGCACGTGGTCCATGCGGCATGACCCCTCTGATGGTGGCTGCCGTTCGGGGCGGGGGTCTAGACGCGGGGTCCGACGCGGAGGACGAACAGACCGCGCACATAATCGCAGATCTGGTTGCGCAAGGGGCACAGTTGAATGCAGCCATGGATAAGACAGGAGAGACAAGCTTACATTTAGCAGCCAGGTACGAAAAAGTATATTGCATTTTATTTATATGTATATAATATCTAAGTGTAATACAGTCTCTTTTTTGTCCAATTATATTAATATTGATTTGGATTGTTAAAATAAAGAAAAAAAAAAAAAAACTACTGGTCAATATGTCAAAATTTTGCTTCTGATATTGTTCATATTAAATCTAAAACGTATAGTTTCTACCAGAGTACCTCAGTTGAAGGAACAAAACGACCTGCCAGCGTAGTCACCTAATAAACAATACGCCACTAGCGAACTATAATAATAAGAACTTGACACATCTCACACACGGCTGTCTGATCCCAAACTAGGCAGAGGCTGTACTATGGTAACCAGACTGCTGATAAACATACTTTTATATTTCTAAATAAAATATACCCAGAAACAGAATGCAAGCAATGCAATGCTTACACACACTGCACAATTATTTGCCCTGGGTGGAAATCGAACCCACGACCTCTGTCTCAGCAGTTAGGGTTACTAACCACTAGACCAACCTAGAACTTGTTAGTTTTAAATACCCATTTACTGTGCTCATGACTGAAACGTAAACGAACTCATTTAAAAGGAAACACATTTATTGCCTTCTAAGTGACACACGGTATAAAATTATAATTCCAAAATAAAGAGTATTCTATAATTTTTTCACAAGGTCAATTCACTATAAACCTCCCCAGGTACGCCCGAGCAGACGCTGCAAAGCGGTTGCTGGACGCGGGTGCGGACGCCAACTCGCAGGACAATACGGGCCGGACGCCACTACACGCTGCCGTGGCGGCCGATGCCATGGGCGTGTTCCAGATACTACTGAGAAACAGGGCCACCAACCTCAACGCTAGGATGCACGATGGGACGACACCGCTTATATTGGCTGCTAGGTAGACTTTTCTAATTTGTGTTTGATATTTTGTTTCTTTCCTCTTATTTTTAAATCCTGATACGACGATACGATAAATGTAGTTTTTGAGACAGAATCCATTAGACAATTCCTTCCAGAATGTATATTTGTTACTCATTTAGTCCTAATAAATTGTATTTATCATTCAGGCTAGCCATAGAAGGCATGGTGGAGGACCTGATAAACGCAGACGCGGATATCAACGCGGCGGACAACAGCGGCAAGACAGCGCTGCACTGGGCCGCCGCCGTCAACAACATCGACGCGGTCAACGTACTGCTGGCGCACGGGGCCAACAGAGACGCGCAGGACGATAAGGTAACACTCACTAACACTTTCTTTATACGTGTGGGAACCCCCACGGGCCCTTTATTTCACCGGGGCTAACGATAAGATGGTATGACGGGGATTTAGGTCCAGCTTAGAAAGGAACCTCGGCCAACGATCTCATCACGGAGTGCCACCGGTCACTAAATCTTTATCAGTCACCGAGTTAGTGATCAGAAGTGATAGCTTAATTTGGTTTATTCGAATAATAGTTACGCGTATAGATAACGTATACGTAACGTACGAGAACGTATATAGAATATAAACAATTTCAATTTAGAAGAGGTTTGAGAGTTTAGCAAGTTACTAATAAATATAGATAGGTTCATGGCCTATTCTCGTCTGGGGTAGGTAGAAACGATTGAGCGTAATTTTTTACAATTGTAACGTACAGATTGCGCCTTCAAAGATCAAACCTTTCATACACTCGCTAGTTACGGTTTATAATAAAAAAATAATTTATTTCTTTCTTTAAGCATACATATATAGAGATAACTAAAGATTATCTCTGTTCCACAGGACGAGACGCCATTATTCCTGGGAGCTCGCGAAGGTTCCTTCGGCGCGTGTCGTGCTTTACTGGACGCCCTGGCCAACCGCGAGATCACCGACCACATGGACCGCCTGCCCAGGGACGTGGCGCAGGAGCGCATGCACGACGACATCGTGCGGCTGCTCGACGAGCACTGTCCCAGGCATCCGCCGCAGCATCATCATCTTATGTGTAAGGACCTTCGATATTTTGAGATGTCAGAATACACATTAGTCATGCCTCTCGTTCACACACGCAAACCTATGTCCCGGGCTTTCCTTTTTTCTATATTGTAAGAGAGAAAGAAATATATATATTGTAAGAGAGAAAGAAAGAAATATATATCTATTTGTTTCAACACGATATATTCTCCCACAGCATCGCCAAACCCGCACCCACAGCTGATAAGCCAACCCACGGTGATTAGCACGGCTGCAAAAGGCAAGCCCAAAAAGTCCCGTGCTAAAGCGGGGCCCGATAGTCCGCAGGACCAACCCTATGACAACAATAACTTACAGACGACACAGATTAGACGGTAAGTACTTAAAAAACTGCATAATCGATGAAAAGGAACATTACTACTACTAAGCATGTAACTATCACGACGTGACTCAGGAAATCTATTACTGCTGATGCTACTCTACAAATAAATGTAGTTTTAATACTAGGTTTGATAATGAACTAACAAATGTTTTCTCGTTTGTGTTAACAGGAAAGCAAGTGTAAAAAAGAGTAATAAAAAAGTGGCGCAAGAAGTGCCACAGAGTGTGGAGAGCCTCGGCTCTAGCCTCAGCCCAGTTGAATCTCCGCTACAAAATTTACAGGTAAGACATATATTTTTCCTAAAAAAGAATATTTCATACTTTTTATAATCTCCTTTTAAGGGCTCTAATCGCCTCTTCCTTTTTCAATGGCCATTTCCTAATCTTACAAAGGCTTTCCACTATGTCTATCATAATATAATTATATATCACGTATTAATGACTGTACTCTTATCATATTTAATATATTCCTTTTAATCCATTTATAGACATAACTTAAAGCCATCTCATCTCCTATGGGCGGGTTTCGTTACATGCTTATCTACACATACAAACGGTTAAGAATGCTACAGGGCTCCAATTTAGGTCCTGTTATTTTTTTTAACCTATTTATAGAAGTATGAGTGTTAATAGTAGCTGTAGTTGAGATTTGTGTAAACAAAAATGAACGTTTTCAGGACTTGCCGTCGCCGTACGACGCGACGTCGCTTTACTCGAACGCCATGGCGCAGTTCGTGCTGGAGCCGCGCGTGCAGCACAAGCAACCGCCCAGTTATGAAGACTGCGTCAAGGTATTACTCATACAGACATTAAATTAGTCTTCTTTAGACGATATTATTTGCAAAAGTGCGAGTTAATTGGCTTAAAAGGTCGAATTTGTAAAAAAATATTTTCGAGAACTTTTTTTTTGCTACGAAATCTACGTAACATTGGATATATGACACATAAAATATTTTTTTTTCGACTGCCACACTTTCATGTTAGATAATCCATTATAGATTTTGTATATCATTTTATATAATACACGTAAATAGTGCAGCTTAATCCGTGTTATATTAATGCCCGTAACATGGGACTACGATACATATACATATAACTGGTACCCAATTGACCGCGAGTAGTGGCACATCCCGCAGACGGGTGCGGCGCTGCAGCAGTCGTTCGGCGGCGGCCTGTCCTCGCTGTCGCCGCCATACTCCAACCACTCGCCCACGCACAGCAACCACACCACCTCGCCGCATGCCTACATAGGTAAGTTACATACATATATTCACGCTTGGATCCACGAAGGGGTAGGCAGACGTGTATTAAACACCCACACTTTGTTCACTATAATTTCCAACCACACACGTAATAGGGGAAACCTATTGCCGCTAACTGGGCTCTTTGGAATTTAAATATTGGAAAATTGGAAGTATCTTGAAAGGGACAAGTAGGCAATGGAAGAAATAGGATACGAATGGTTTAGGGAGTGTAAGCTATAGCTTGAAAAGATTAGAGTTGCATGCTGTATGCATGCCTGTAACTCGAATTAACTGTTGCCGGGAAGTCTGAGCTCTCTAACCTGACTTACTCATTTATTGAAGTGAAACTTCTTTAGAATCGTTAAACGAAAAAGTCACACTAAAAAGAGACAAACATATTCATAAATAGGATTTAGCCTGCGAGAGAAATAGATAGAATACAAGTATACAGTGTTTCCTATAATCTTCGTACGCTAGCACGTGTCTTTGCATCTGCGTACTACGAAGAAAAAGAGAAACAAATTCAGAAATAGTGTTTAGCCTACGAGAGAATGAGATAGAATACAAGTATACAGTGTTTCCTATAATCTTCGTATGCTAGCACGTGTTTGTGCCTGCGCACTACGAAGCCTTCAGAAAATGCGTCATAGTCAACGTGGTGTATCATTCACGTGTATCATTTATTATCCATTTTAAAGTTATGTAATACCTATGCTTTATCTTCATTTCTTGACATAGCACGTAATAAACACGCACGACCCGTCTTATGTTATATGTCGCGTGCGACTGATAACACATCGTGTTTGTCGCGGTGTGCCAAATTGTTAAGCGACCCATCGTTTTTTTTTAATGCTAAAATTTGGCAAAAACTTAAAATCTAATAGCCTGATATACATTATTTTGAAGTAACTAACAGGTTTGAACAGGTATTAAGCTAAAGTGTGTCCCGGCAGGGTCGCCGTCGCCGGGCAAGTCGCGGCCGTCGCTGCCCACGTCGCCGGCGCACATGGCGGCGCTGCGCCACTCGCACCAGCACCAGCTCGACGCCGCCGCCTACTCCGCGCTGGCGCACCTCAGTCAGTACCTAACTTACACTAATTAACCCTACGAGCGCTAGAAACTAACCATTGTCAACTGTTATCTGCACCAGGTGTTAGATGAAAGCTCGACCTCGACGGACAAGTACCAATGGACCGCACAAACACACAGTGCAAGTAGTGAAGTGTTACAGACTTAGTTTTTAGATATATTTACTAACACATAATGTTTTAACATGTATATTTAGATTAAGCTATTTATCTCTGGGCCTATGCAGCCTGAAATAAATGATTATTATTATTATTATATAAATACTTGATCTTTGTATACACGTTACAGAAACGTGCGGAATATTTTTTAAGGTTGTGTAGTAAATCCCTTGAATAATGTAACACATTAATAAGTAATTTTAGGAAAACCCGTAATTTTTAATGTCCACTGTATTTTGAAAATGATATAAACTTGAATATTGACCAATAAAACTTACATCTTGGAAAAGAACAGGCTAAAATAAATGAAACTACATAGAGCTAGTTAACAAAATTAGCTTTTGCATACCAACAATATTTCTACGTACGTAAGCCAAATTTACTGTTCATTACTATATTTAGAATTATGTATAGCTAAAATTCCTATCAACTACGAACTTCCAGTACGTACAGGATAACAATCCGGGAAGTTAATATGTAACTGTTCTTCACTTGTGGTCCCAAACTAATGAAAGTATTATGTAATCATTACTTCCAGG